>CANYCX011959714.1:0-16246 GCA_948193385.1 Breynia disticha f. nivosa | reverse complement strand
TTAAAATATGTGTTTATTTGGTAAAATATTGTTTATGAAGTTAAGAATTGGTTTGGTATAAGTGTTTAAGTGTTTTGGGTGCAAAATGCTGATTTCAGAAGGTCAGAACGGTTTGGGGAACGGCCTGGGCAGCCCGTTCGCCAAACCGTTTCAATTTTCAAACATTCCAGAAGGGTCAAACGGTTTGGTGAACGATTTGGCCAAACCGTTTGCCAACCCGTTTGCCACTATTCACAACACTATTCACAACATACAAAAATTTGACTGTTTTGAGTCTAAATGAATTCGATCGCTTGAATATGAGTATATTAACTTAATTGGTTATTCTTATGATGTAAAATGACACACAAGTTGTGTAAATGTGTGAATGTTATGGAAATTTGTCAGTAAATATATTTGTAATGGATTAGTTTTTACTTTGAGAGGAATTGTGGTGGCATATTCATAAATATGTACGGGTACTACTCATGGCTATAATACCTAGACTTTATTGATGTTTGATTAGTGTTATTAATTGAAATTGGTGTGAATGATATGTGAATAAATGATAAATGGATGGACTTAAAGTTTTGTGAAATACTATATGTGTTGAACTTGAATTATAAAACATATGAGCTTATGAAAGTCCAAAATTTTCACTTGGTTAAGGCTTATGAAAAATTGTTAGGCCTATGTTGGATATGCTTGAATTGAAGCATGATTATAATGTTACCTAGTGGTAATTTATGTTTGGCATTTGATTTTATCTTGGTATGCTATGACATGATTTTTGGCTATGCTAATTGAATATGGTTTGGTTGAGATTGTTTGATGACTCAACATTGATATTGTAAATCATAGCATGATTGAATTATGAATGCATGATTTGGCTGCATAGATTATGCACAAGACATTCATGCATCTGGGCTCATAGGGAGCATATTTAATAAAATGAAAAGGCTCTTGAGAGCGTAATGAGGGAGTGTTTATGGCCAAATAAGGGCATAAAGGGTATATCACATGTCTTAAGTTGACCTCTGAGGATATATCAACAACCTACCTGTGCTTAGGAGATGGGTTGGGGGTCTTATAGACTTTTAAATAAATATTTAATGGGTAGTACCTGACAAATACTACACCGGGGCACAAATGGTAAATAGCTCGAAAACACTTAGGTGCGTACGACTGTGCCAAAGGCCAAGTGAGGGCGTTATTAAGGCCAAGTGCGGGTGTAAAATCTATGGACCATAGTACTTTATAACAACATACTCCCGGCCGAAAGGCCCATTTGCAAACGTCAAAATGTAAGGCCAAGTAAGGGCGAAAATAATGGGATCCCTAGTATGATCATGTTGAGGAATGCATTAGATCATATGCATTCACATTTATCATATTGAATGACATGTTCTTGATGAATTTGTACTATGATCATACTTATGTGATTGATGATAAATTGTGGTTTGAATGATTTGTTTCAATGAGTCACTGTGAATTGTGACTTAGATCATAATTTTGATGTATGATTGAATTAAGTAAATTGCCATGATCTTTTGTGTAAGGTGTTAAATACGCCTTGATGTTTTGAGAGCTCAAGATATTTATGATTCATTGGTGTGATAAATGTATGGTTTATGAATTGGAATTTTGCCAATGAAAATGCTTAAATTACAATTGAATAGAAATTTGCTAGGCTAAAATGAAATTGCATAAGTTTGAGATAACATGAAAATATGTTAATGTATATATAAATAATGAATTTCATGCTATAAGATGTGTGGCTAGGTCATATGAAAATTTGACTATATATAAAGTTGATGTATGCCATATGTTTGGGGAATGACGAATTGATGTCGAGAATATATTTGTATGGATGATTGGCATAAGTTCCATGTATGATATGCATGCTATGTATTTGTTGTGGTTATAAACCAATTCATGATTATTTGAGATTTGATTGGAACTATGTTCATATCATATGGATGCATGAAAGAAATCAATTGATTAAAAGATCAATGCGTGGAATTGTTTGAATGTTTTTAAGGTAACTTGCATTGTAAGTTATATGACATAGTTTCTGTAATTTAATTGTAAATGTAAAAATGCCAAGGGAAGTTGTCCATTTAGGTAATGTTACTTATTGAATTGTCAAAAACTCATTTTGCATTTTATGCCTGCAATATTTGACATTGGCAGGAATTGAAGATGGACACTTATGTTCTTGCTGACTGATGCCCAAAGAACCGGTGAACCAAAGTGGTTGTGCACTGAAGTTAAATTGTGAAAAGATTTCCAAACATGGCATATGGAACATTTTATGTATATATGTGTTTGAGTGAGTTGTATTCAAAATAAGATTAAATGACTTTTTTTTCTTGTATAATTTATTTAGTTGAAAATCTTATTTCTTAAAAGGCATTTCATATTTTAAACTCTATAAATAGTTTCCATTTGAATAAGGAAAATGACATAATTTAAAATGGTATATGTATAAAAAGATTATCCTAAAATAAAAATTTATATTATCAAAAAATAAAAATGATTTCCAAAATTGATTATCATTTCTTGTTGAAAAAGAATAAAATATATAAAAATGTTAGTCAAATTTGGGCGTCACATTTATCACTTCTCGATTTTCATAAGAGGTCATTTAAACCATCCCAACATACACTCCATACACGCATTCAACAATTTACCACTTAAGCAACATGTTCACATACATATATAACCATACAAGTTACAAGGCATCCTTCATCCTCCTTCAACATGCAAGTTCATACAATAAGGAATGGATGCAATGCAATGCTAATGCAATTTGCGCACAAAAATGCCCTGGGGTCTTCCATCTCATTATGACCATTGAGTCATTCATTTTCCTTGAGCCCAGCCCAGTATTTACTACCATTGAGGTCTCGCTCCTTTTCCTCGGGCCCAGCCCGATATTTATGACCATTGAGCTTTCGCTCGTTTTGCCTCAATTGCACATTCGCGAGCTCTCGTTCGATTTTTTCTTTAGCCCAACCCAGAATCTTTCCGGCCATATGTCACACATTATGCTCATGCAATATATGATGTTCATACATTTCATTACGGCCAACATTAAGCATATTATCATGTCATCATGCATTCATTCTCAATTTTACGACCATCTCTTTCAAGCATTTCAACATGAGCTCATAAACCACATTTTTCATTTCATCAACAAATCCACATCAAAACCAAGGGGAAATACCCTAATCAATGCAATCCAATGCAAATTAACACTTTACATTCATACCAATTCAATGCAAGCCACACCACCATTTAAGTTCTCAGTTACTCTCCTTAAGAGTCATAAAACACGATTCATGCATTTATTTCTAAAACATATACATTTACAATCAAGTCAACCATTTTATCATCAATTCACCATAATACCAATTCATACCATAAGCAAACAACCCAAATTGCACTCTCAACCATCAATCAACATCAATTCATAAAACAATCAAAATTCATTTAAAACATATCCAATATAGGCACATTTCACATTAACACATATTTACATATCATCTGTTCATACAAGCACATTTTCAAATCACCTCATAACATATCAAACACCATTCATACCATCTCAAATAGGAACATACAAGGTAATAACCAACCAAGTCCTTTATTGACACAAGTCCACTACCATTTTCAACAAATGTAGCAATATTCAAACATGCTTAACCATATAGATGCAAGGCATACTAAGGTAAGTGTTGTTTGTGCACTTACCTCAAAATCCACAAAGTCGGGCTCGGCTCGACTCTGATCTGATTTTTGAAAATTGTCTCCTATAGCATTTAATCATTATTTCATGTCAACAACTCATTCGCAATATCAATTTAACATTTAAACCCCTAATTGAACAAAACCCCCCAATGTCCTCATTCACCTAAACCCTAATTTTTTTTCCAATCTCATTTTCACCTCTGATTTTATGCTTAGAGTTGTTCACATTACTTCCATTAACACTCTTTCAACTAACCCTATGCATTCCAAAACACCATTCATCTACTCATAAAAATCTATAACCTACATTCATCTCAAAACATACATACATAAGAGGGTTTCACTCATACCTTTGTTATGTTTTAATTCTTGCCAAAATGCGTCTTTTTTTGGTTAAAAACCTATAGAGTCAAGTCAACCTCTAGAAACGGGTTTGAATAGAGGTTGTAAGACTGGCATAAATTTTGAATTTTTGCTAAGTAAAAGTAAATAGAAGAAGAGGAAAGATGAACACACAATTTAGAGTGAATCCTTTAGAATGCTTGCTAAGTAAAAGTAAATAGGAGAAGAGGAAAGGTGAACAGACCTACTCTACTACCTAAGCTTTCACTTAGGATTTTCTCAACAATCCACTAAGCTTTCTTGTTACACTTGATTTTTGGCTCAAGCAACCTTACAAACAATTTGATTTTTGGCTTAAATTCTACCACAAAAACTATGCTACTTTAAACTAGAATGGTATTCTAGGTTGAAATACAAGAACACAAGAAAAATGATTGCAAAGAAGTTGTGAGACTAGTGTGAATCCTTTAGAATGCTGGTGTTAGTTTCTCTCTTCAGTTGCCCACTCTATTTATATGTTGTCTTGAGTTTTTTCCTATTATTCTATGATGTGGACCTCTTTAAGTCACTTTTTAAAGTCAACTTTTATCCACTGTCAACTTCTCTAGTCGACTAGTTTGTTTTGCACTCGAGTAAAATCTATCTGTTAGTCGACTGGTTATATTATTAGTTGACTGGTTGAAGTTCCAGTGGCCTCCAAACTTTCTAAGACTCAACCTTCAGTCGACTGGGATATGTACAGTCAATTGGTCTGCCCTAAAACACACATTAGTCAACTGACAAACCTATAAGTCGACTTACCTGCACATCAATTCAAATTTAAAACCCCGTAAAAGTTGTACTTTGATCCTTGACGTCACCTGGAAGATTTACTGCTCTGTTTTGGCGATAGAGGACTAGTTTAGCCTATGGTACCCAAACTAGCCGTTACTATTTTCTTTTTGATTTCCCAGTACACCAGTCGACTGGCAAAAACATAGGTCGACTGGTAGAGCACAAACTCTACTTACTTGACTGGTCCTTGCTTCACTCAAGTAGTTTCTTCCTTATCATTTTTCATGAACCTTCAATTACTTATTTTTCAACTTTCAACCTACGAACTATGTTTATTAAATTCACAAAATTTTCTATCATATCAAAACTTAGGACGAATTTACATTGTTCGTCACCATTGGTCCAACAGAACCGTCCAATCCAAGCCTCTAAAGGTAGGGTTTTCGTGAGTTTTGGTTGTGGTTTCAAAGAATGACCTTCTCTCTCTTCAGCACGCATTAAAACGTGTTTTAACGCTCGTCATGCCCCCAACACGGCCTTGTTAAGTACCATGTGCCACGTTTACAGCACGCTGCAAGCACGAATCGTGCTAACCCCATCGTGCTGAGAAATCTGATGTAGTAAAACCAACACAACCGTGCCAAGGTCGTGCTAAGACTGTTTTAGTTTATTTAACAATTTAACTTCTCTAAACTCATCTTTATTCATCTAGGCTTAACACCATAATTTACACTCACACGAGCACTCAAACACGTTCATAAGATTTGATTCCATATTAACACATGGGTATTCCATTCATGACATTCTTCTTAAGGGTATTTCATATACCCATAAGTTCCAACATTTTCATATTACCCTTTTTCTTGTATTGTGCATTTAACACCTTATTTTTCTCATCACTAATCCTAGCATTAACTTTTGCCCCATAAATCTCTATTTTTCCTCAACTAACCATCAATCAAAACATTCATTAATCATGCTCCACTCATCAAGACCAATGTCCACAACCTATCATCACAATTCGCTTTATTCCATTTTCTTCAAAAAGTCTCTTATTCAATTTCTGCAAATATCTCTATGCTCGAGGTCTCCCATCTATCGGGTAATGCCAGCCCAAGGTAGGTAAACAAGAAGATCGTTTGCATGCCCACGAGAAGAAAATGCAGAAACTACATAACATTCACAAGAATGTAAGATATGTCCTACCATTGGTCAAGAAAGATATGCAAGAAGCCCAAGAATCACTTCCTCATACAAATGATAACCCTAACACTACCTTCAAGAGGAAGGGTGAGCAATAAAAAACCTCAATGGTCATACTATACAATTAAATCCTTAAATATACTTTGCCATTGGCTCCGAATTTTATCAACAACTAATACCTTTGATTTCCTCTATTTGATATCCCCTCTCATATATATACGATTGGTTTCCCCCACAATAGAGCAATTACGCTATCTAAATTTTCAATTTCTACTTTGCTTTTCACTCTCACTATACTTAACCAATCATTTGACCATCAAGCTTCCTCATAATACTTTTGTACGAGACTCTATTCGCACCAACTATAGATCACTTCCTAAATTCTAGGAAGAACGTTCATATTCTCACTAGTCATTTGGGTATTTCCCAAGTCTTATTTAGGCAATACATTTACCGCTTACACTTCCACTCTTCGTTGGGTTCAATTATTGCATTCACAAATGTAGTTTTCTACTTTCTCTCAATCTCCAATAGTACATTCCTACTACTATAGAAATATTCTAATCCCTTCATTTACTACACAATCCCTATTAAGGTCACCAATATTTGAAACTTTTCATCTCTGTCTGTTTACATCACGTTTATTTCCTCTCTTAATCGAACAATTAGTCGAATTTGCGCTACTCATACTGTCGCGCCCAAAATTCACTTTTCGTTTTTCGAATAAATAAAAAATAAGAAGGAAAATTGGCAAACATTTTTTTCTTTTTAAAATAGCTTAGCATGCCAAATAAATAAAAAAAATAAATACTGATGCATTAATTTTAAAACCTCGGCCAACATAAGGTTATATACAACCATCGTAAACATGCGGAAGCTGTGAATATGGTTTAAAAACAATGCATGGAATCATCTATCTATAATACTTTGTGTATAGATGTACAAGATACAAAAGTGTAAGAATCCAAAACACTAGGAGTCATGACCTCGGAGATGTATCACACTTCTAGTAACCACCGAAAACAAGATTCCTGCAATAACTATCAACGCTCTGCACATTTGCCAAAACGACAAACATGTGAGTAATTTAATTACTCAGTAAGTGCTTTTAACACACTTACCAAAGTAGTTAATGCATAATTAATCGTTCTTGATTACATTTTAGTACATTATGCAATAGGAAAATCATCCCTATTTATCCTCTATCCTTATTGTTTATTAATTCTACTTAAATTTACTCAAAAAATATCTAGGGAGCACGCCCATAGCCATTAGCACGGCCATCGTGCTCTTCACAGCACAATCAAATTGTCTGGCACGAGCTCATACTGGTTAGAACAGATGTCATGCCAGCATTTAAGAACTACGTCAGTAGCTCAGCACTATCCTCGTTTCTCTTGGAACAAGATCGTGGCGTCTGGCACGAGGTCGTGCCTATCAGCACGCCCACCGTGCCGACCTATTGGTTTGAGCAACACACAACACATTTTAAGCCTTTTCATAAAATACACATGCTCATAGAATCCATATCCATTCTCATACATTTTCAGTCATTACAACACAGCCATAGCACTTTATTACACCATTTTTCAACTTAATCATTCATATAACATTTTATGCACCATAATCTACATTCATCATTCAAGATTCACATAACTCATAAGTACATGTCGTAACTCATCAAAAAGTATTAAATCCTATATTCATAGCAACCTTCCCAAATACACATATAAACAAATCCATGGCGTCGTTCTTTTAAGTTCATTATGCAAGATGCATTATCAAATAAGAATGAATGCATTTATGTAATGCCAATGCAAATCACATATTATGCATGCCCTGGGGTCTTCCTTTTTCCTCGAGCTCAGCCCGGCATCGAGCTCTTGCCCAAAATATCCTTGGCCCAGCCAACATCGAGATCTCGCTCATAATTTACCTCGACCCAACCCGACATCAAGCTTTCGCTTGGAATATCCTCTGACCCAGTCCGGCATTGAGCTCTCGCTCAAAATCCTCACGGTCACGTGTCACACATTATGCTTATGCAACACATGAATCATATGTTATTCAATGGACATCAAATCTCAATGCAATATCATGTCACATGTATTACATTTCCATCTTTACAATCATCAATAGTAAGCATTCCACACATAAGCCCATATCTTATGTTTTCACACATTACATGCCTCAATGTCATCATCAACCACATACATTATACTTGCATTCATAAATATCACATTTGCATAGCCATTTTTCATACCCAATACCAAACCATTAGCCCACGTTAAGTCCATCATATAACACCATAGATACATACTTATCATCAACTTATCGCACACAATCACCAACTTATCGCACACTATCACACAATTCCAAGTAATCATACAAGAGCATAACCACATTCAAGTCCCATTTAACGACACATGCTTGATACCATCTTAGCAAATATACAATTATCATGTATGTTTAACCATACAAATGTAAGACATACAATGGTAAGTGTATATGGCACTTACCTCAAAATCCGTGAAGTCGGACTCGTTTCCTCAACTCTAATCCGAGTTTTGCAAATCACCTCTTATACACATTTATCATGCAAATATGTAAATAAATCATTTTACATATAAATTAAGTCAATTAAGACCCTTAATTAGACAAAACCCTAATTACACTCTTAAGCACAAACCCCCAAATTCTCATATTTTCGTAAATTATCTGTATTAACCTTATTAAACCACCCACATTGTCTACATTCACTCTCTTGCAACTAACCCTCATCATTTTAACACATAATTCATCATTTCCCAAACAATCTCCGAATATCTTTCAACCCTAACTCAAAGTTTTACTCAAACAAAAGCTTAAAATCCTTACCTTAGCGTTCTTGGCTTCTGAATCGCAAGAAACACTTCGTTTCCTTTTTCTCCCACGAACTCTCAATCCATAACTAGGTTTTCTAAGTGTTTTTGGTTGAGTTTCTACTGTTTACTCATAAGAAAGAGTGTTTCATGAGTTCTGTACTTTTGTTTTAACATCGAACACGCTCCTCTGCACGATCTGTGCCCAAGGTCGTGTCTTCATCATGCTGATCATTTCCAGTAGGCATGAGCACACCCTGTGGCACGACCGTGCCACGTCTGTCTTCATCTGCTGTTTTTTTGCAATTCAGCCCATTTCATTCCAATTTAATCTTGTTTTAATCCTATTTTCCATATATATTAATTCTAACTATTTGTGGGGCGTTACACATACCAAGGTAAGAAGTACCACGTAGGAATCTAAATACTAACCCCTTTAAGGCTTATATATATTATGGAATAAGAGATACCTCTTATTGGTTTACCTTAGCTTTGATATTCTCTATTCCATCACCCTCTTCATTGTTTACCGATTAACACGGGTTATGCTAGGTAGCACGACTACCTGTCTCTAAAAATATAATATTTCCACACGAGGTCATGCACATCGGCACGTGACCGTAGTTACTCTACAGTTCAGTATTATTTTCTCAAATTATTACATTTTATAAATTCATGGCATTTATACAATTACCACCACAGGAAATTCCAATCACTTGTTTTCCCTACAACCGCTAGTAATCAAACACACTTTGCACATCACAAAACATGTAAACCTTTATTCGTGATACATATTGCATAGATCATATACCTACCATTCACACTTCAATAGACTACACCACATTATCCCAATTTACTTCCTATCTTTTCCAACTTTTAAATCTGTCAATTATTCGTCTGAAAATTACCATAAAATATGGCACGACCCACTTGCTCATAATCCTCAAGAACAAATAACTGGCAGGAGGTTGGCTGGTCAGCACGACCCCCTTGTTGAGCCATAAAAGATCCAAGGGCTCGACACACCTCCTGTGCCATCTAGCACGATGGGCACGTCGACCCTCTAGACATCTTCAAGCCTTACACACAACACTTCATTCCATATTACTTATACCTTTCTTAAGCCATTTCTAAAATCAATCATATTAAGCATACTATTTCATAATTCTCATTTATCAATCTCATATTGAATACATTATCTATCATAAATCCCATTCATTTTTTGTCTCAATCAACTGCGTTATGTATCATTAATCTAGTTACTCATTTTTAACATTTCAAGTTCATTTCATCGACATAAATCGTCATTCCATTCAAGGCATCATATCGAGCCAAGTTTTATGTCTCATCTTAGTTCTATTCAATTTCACATAGGATCCATTTACATTCCTTTTTAATAACTTAACTTAACTTAACATTCAGACTTAAGGAATAACTAAGCACTTAACATCAATGTTTCCCTATTGCCAAGACAAACACAATGTCATTCAAATCATATAGGCAATCATTCAAAACAAGTTCTTTATTCGTCCTAGTTCATTTAATTCCATATAAAAAACAAATAAGTATATTGCTTACTCTTATTTAGTTTAGTCATTCCTACCATTTAGGTTTCCCTTCATTTAGCTCATCTTAGCACTTAAACACGGGAGCCAACAAAGCACAATCTTATTTCTCTTTTCATTGACAATCATTCCATCAATCCATACAAGGCAATCCATGTCAATCATACAATGAACAATATTCATCTCATAACAAAACACTCATTAAATCTATACATGGGTGAAGAATGAATGCGAATGCATAACATGTCATGCAATGCATGCCCATGCGATGCCACCAATGACATCCATCATCATACCATTTCCACAATTTATACTCAATGCATAGCAATTGCTCACATTATCGACATGCATCAACTCATCATTTGGTAACCACAATAATAAGAATTCATGCACCTAGATGTCCAAACATAATTCATTTCACATTTGTGTATAAACACGGTCTCACACCATCACTTAAGTTAACCATTCTCATTATAAACCTCACGCTCAAGCATAGCTAAGTACAAGTGATAATCACTTTCAAACAATTCAAAACACTCATTACAATGCACTTTGCACCCATCTCTTTTTAATTAATTCATCCTTTTAGCATAAGTCCAACACGCATCTAGCATGACATTCATGATCATTCAACATTTCACTATAACTCATGCATTTACATAAGGTATTATACAATCCACACGCATAACCTATTCACAAGTTAACATTTGCATTTCATCTCATCACAACACAAAATCCAAGAATGCATAACTCATTCCATAACACTACTCATAAATACATCCCAATATATAGCATACTAACACTTTAGCATCCTCACATTATGATTCAATTCATAGTAGGTCATTTCTATAGCACCTTACTATCACCCTTTAACATTCAAAACATGTCAAGCACAGCTCACAAAAATTTCAAGTAGATTTACACAAAGTGACCCCAATCAAACAGTCTTCTAATGAAACATACTTTCTTCCATTAACCCTCAAAACCCACAAGTCATAATAGCTTGAAGCATCTAGTAAAAAGGATTCCACGAGTTTGGAGCACGACAATTTTTCTTAAACCATATTTGATTTTCCAAAACCAAAACATTTTTTTAAATCCAAAACATGCATATGACTCAAAAATTGACTTCATAATGTTTTTCATGTATCTATGTTAAGGAGGTGCAGATCTGATCATAGTCATGTGTTGAGGACTCCAGAGTTAGAGATATTAGAGGATTATCTTACGAGGAGGAGCCTATTGAGATTTTAGATAGACAAATGAGGCAATTAGAGAACCGAGAGAATACTATGGTACTGTTGAAATGGAGTTTTCATTCCCCAAAGGTAGCTACCTGGGAGGTCGAGAGTGATATACGACAACAGTATCTGTATCTGTTTCTAGAGGCAGAGACAGAGGCTTGATGAGTTGAGGTGAGTTCTGATTCTAATTTTTGTTGGTTAAGTGTTGCTGTTATGGTCATATTTCTTGTGTTATGGTAGCTAGTATCAAGTTTATGGTGTTTAAACTTAAGGTATACTTGAGTAAATTGGAGTTAGTAGTGATTTTAACTGATTCAAATTTTGGGGACAAAATTTTCTAAAGAGGAGAATTGTAACGCCCTGGAAAATGATAGAATTAATCTATAAAGAAAATAGATTAAAATAGAATTGAATCTGAATAAAAATTGGAAAAGTGCTGAAAATAGCAAATGAGCACTGGCTAGAGCACGACCATGCCAGTGGGTGTGCTCATAATTTCTAGAAAAATTCAGAACGATCTCGTGCACTTTCAAACTGGAACTCATGCCAAAAAAGAACAACACGACCTCAAGCACGACCCGTGCTGCAGGTCGTGTCGGTTGGACAAATTTTAAACAAAAAAAAAGTGTAACACTGTTTTATTGAACAGAGCAAAAACAGAACTGAAATTTCGAGAAGGGAAGCAGGAGAAAACCCTAGAAACATCTGAAGAGGGTGACTGAGCAACGAGGAACCAATTTCCTTGTGAAATTCAAGCTAAATATAGTAAGGTAAGCATTATAGACTTATTCTTGGGTAAGAGATGATCTTGGTTTTGAATGAATATATATAAGTTAGAGGTTGTTGAATTTTCAAAAATGATGGAAAGGAAACTGATTTAGTTGTTGATGATGATAGTTAAATGAGAATTAAGTTGGTTGAACTCATAAGAACGAATTATAATGCTTAAAACATGTAAAGAATGGATAGATGAGGAATAGGTTGACTAAACCTAAGAGAGGAAACTAAGGATTTTGTTTAGTTAAGGCTGGAATTTGATTTACACAAGTGGAAACAAGTTAATGACATCCTTGGTTGGTATTTTTTTGTATAGGAGGAGCTTTACGATGTTTGGATCGAAGTTGAGCCACGAAGTCGACTTCGCAAATTTATCAAGGTAAGCGTCGTTTACACTTACCATTGTAGGTCTTACATCTATATGGTTAATCATACTTGAGAATGATGTAAATATGTTGAAATGGTATATCAAATGTGTCTAAAAAGGATTTGTTGCCTTAATTGATATCTTGAGCTTTGATTGCTTATGTTGAGATTCTTATATGAGCTTGATTTTATTCATGTATATGTTCATGTGTGAGAGTGATTTGAATGAATAAACATGGGCTTATTGATATGCTTATTGATGAGTTATGTATGGTATGATTATGCCTTGGTTATTTTATGATATGGCGGCTTATGCCTTTGATTATTATAGAAGTTATGTGCTTATAAGCAAGGAGCTTGTACTTGATTATGTACTTGCATTATGAAACATGTGGAAGGCAATTATATGTACTTGTTTATGGAAATGCATACTATTGTGATAATGTGCTACCATGGATTATTCTTATGATGTATTGTATACATTTGATGTATATGAGATTGAGAGTAGCCTTAATGAATGCATTTGATCCATTCATGTGTTGCATTGGCATTGTGTGACATGTAGTCGTGATATCCTAGGTTGGGCCTGAGGATGATTCCAAGAGAGATCCCGATGTCGGGTCGGGCTTGATGATTATTTCGACAGAGATCTTGTGCCGATCTAAGGTCGATGATATTCTGAGCAAGAGCTCGATGCCAAACAGGGTTCGAAGCCAGTTTGGGACCGAGGAAAAATTGAAAAGAAAAGAAAAAGAAAAGAAAAGAAAAGAAAAAGAAAAAAAAAGAGAAAAGAAAAGAAAAGCAATACCTCGGGGCATTTCGCATGTGAATTGCATTGGCATTCATTTGCAATTCATATTCCACTCATACTTAATTGTGACGCTCAAAATTTAACTATTACCCGAGATTATATATAAATTTCTTACAGGTAATACCTAAATTCTGAACATCATAGTTTAGTATTAAAAGTTTCCAAATTCCGAAATAAAAATATTCACACTTTTATATGGAAATAAATACATACATCCTTCATTACTAAAAACATATTTACAAGTTTTATAGAATCCATTTAGGGTTATATAGGAAAAGAATTTAATCTAATCCTATCTCAAAATTTAACCCTTATCAAAAAGAGTTCAAATACATTTTTCCGAACACATGTGAAAAACAGGAGAGAGAAGGTTTCCAGTGCTCCGCCCACCTTAACTTTACGTCCGTACTGTGAGTCTAATTGTCCAAAACTGCTCACCTTTCGATCCAAAATGTTTCCTACGAAATCTGCCGGACGTGACAGGTTTTCAAATTCCGTGAGTTGTGAAACTCAATAAGTAACACTTACCAAATGGACAACCATCCATCATTTATTCAATTTATAAAAATATACAACAAAGAACATGTCAAACGCAAGAACATTCAGTTCAATTTTATTTTTAGCATTCATATTAATTCAAATTATATCTATATTCAAAGTATAGAATATAATCACAACTTCATAGTTTATAAAAATACACATTGATGCGTCCTAAATATAAGTGACGTCTTTAATATGCGCAAGTATACGCAATCAAGTAATAAGGGAAGTAAATTACGACCCAAGTTATCAAACCCAGGGAAAATTGAATAAACCAAATCATGCGTGTTTTATTGTTTTTTCGAATGTTCAATCAATTAAATTATTTTGAAATGTTTTTAATAAAAACAACTAAACTTAAAAGGCAATGAATTTTAAAGTGCATAAAAATAAATCAAAGCATGAAAATAAAATGTGGAATAATAAATATGATAACAGGAAAATAAATTGAACATATAATTAAAATTGCGGAAATTAAATTAAGACATAAAAGTAAATTGCAGGAAATTTAATTACATAAAAGTAAATTGCAGAAAAGTAAATAACATAAAATTAAATTGCAGAAAAGTAAATTGATACGTAAAATAAATAGCAGAAATTAAAATAACGCATAATTAAAATTGCAGGAATTTAAATGGTGCATAAAATTAAATTGCATTAAATTAAAAGTGCGTAAAATTAAATTGCAGAAAATAAAAAGTGCGTAAAATTAAATTGCAGAATTTAAATATTACCTAAATTAAAATTGCGGTATTGAAAATGACAACAATATAAATTAGAAACTGAGTACATTAAACGCCGACTGTTGAGTTCCGAAATACATCCGAATTGAAATCTTCATCGTAAAGGAAATAGAAAGTCTGAATTTTATAATCCAAAGCAAAGGAAAAATTACAGGAATTGAAAATAAGTGTTTCATATACTAATACAACAGCAGAGTTTCCTCTAACTAAAAATCCTTACAGAGCATTTCCCTACTGTGAAACTACACTACAACTCACTTCAGTTCCATCGTGCTCTATTTATAGGAAAACTCGGGCGACAAAAGCAACAAAACACGGGGTAAAACATGGAATGGAATTGCTTTCGGCTTCCACTAACTTTGTCTCCACGAGGTCGTGCCCGAGGCACGGCTTGAGCTTTTCTGAAAAATTGGAGTCGTGCCACGGACACAGCCCAAGTTTTTTATGAAAAAATTGGGGTCGTGCCATGAACACAACCCAAGCTTTTTATGAAAAATTGAGGTCGTGTCCAAATAAGAAAAAGTGGCACGTTCCCATTTATATTTTTTTTTATTTTTATTATTATTTTTTATTATTTTTTTATTTTAACCTGTCCACAAATTCGTCTGTAATCAAAGCAATATTGATTATCGTATAAAAATTGTAATTTAAATAAAAATGATCGATAATCAATAAAGATATGATTTATTCTGCATGTAAATCACATTTTTAATTTTAAATTATTTTTTCAATAAAAGCAATTTAAAATGTGATTTTTAAGGGAAATTTCAAATATATGCGCGCATAATACGTGAATAAAATATAAGAATTATGCTCATATTATGCGCGCATCACACATATACATATAGCTAAGTTGTGAATTTTCCATTTTTTTTAGCCAGAACTCAGGGGAGTACGCGGTGTCGCGCCCATCCCGCGTACTTTTGGGGCCACCCCGCGTACTTTTGAACCACCCCGCGTTCTTCGCTGGATTCCGGCTGCAACTTAATACCAACATATTTTTCCTAAACAACACTTCTCACATAACTTGTCATTTACCAACGCAATTCCTATCATCATTTCACACCAACACGCTCATTCAAATCATAATTTAACCTCAAATACATCTCAAAATAATTATAACATCATCCTAATCATCAATAAAACATGTCTCAATACACCATATGACAAATTTCCAATCAACACAATTTCAATGCCACATATCATACACATTCACAATATTTCATACCAAATATGCATAACTTGCATAAACACATTATGCTATGATCATATGACCTATAAATGCACT
>CANYCX011959686.1:0-10439 GCA_948193385.1 Breynia disticha f. nivosa | reverse complement strand
AAGTATGATTTGAGTTCAGATTGACATATGTTTGAGTAGTATGATTAGGATAGAGGAAGATCATATCTCGTGCTGAGATATTGATTTTTCCTGCATCCATTAAAATATACAAATCAATTATAGCGTATGAGACTTACTGAGTATTGTTAAATACTCACCATTGTGTAAATTGTCTAAATGGTGCGCAGGACACAGATAGCTGCCACTGGATCAGAGCTGCTGTGATCTTTTATCAGAGATAACTGTTGTCAGAGGTCGAGCTCCATACATATGTTTTTATGTGCTTCCATTTTTGAGATTGTACATATTTGTACATATTTTGTAAATATTCATATTTTGAGTTTGAAACATTTTCAAACTTAATTTCGTTTCCACTGTAAAATATTTTATGATATGGATAGTTTGGGCCGAGTTGTTTATGAAATGAATATTTCATTTTCTCTCTCCTCTATTTTTACTCTAATTTCTTATTATTATTAAAAGAATATGGTTTATCAGGATAAATGAATTTTGAAAATGAGCTTCACATGCAATTATTTGATATTGTTATATATGTGTTGATAGACCTAGGTTCCAATCATTCATTCATAACATTTGGAGTTGCATAAACTTTAATTGTAAAACCTGAATCTTTAACCAGAAGCCAGGGAGTCCATATCCTTTAATAAAAATCATGTGAGCACATACTGTATATAAGGATTGTGTAATAAAAATATAAAACACAGAGTTGCTATCATATTTAATTCTAATGGAATTGAATGAATTTGATGTTATCTTAGAAATGGACGTGCTAGCTAAACACATGGCAAAGGTAGATTTTTTTGCAAAAGAAGTAAAGTTAAACTAGAGGGGCAAAGTATTGTAGTGTTCTATGGAGAAAAGAAGATAGTACCTACCCGTTTTGTATCAACTATAAAATCTTTCAAAATGATTAAAAATGGATGTGAAGCTTACTTAACACATGTAGTTAATAAGATAACAATATATGATGAGGTAACAGGGATCTCACTGGTATTAGAAGATGTTAAACCAAGATTAGCTCTAGAAGGGGGTTGAATAGAGCTAATAGGACTTTGATTCTTTTTATGGAATTTTGTTTAAGACTTGGTGGAATGAAGGAAAGTAATAAAGAACACAAGTGATTTAGAGTGGTTCGGCACTAAACTTGCTTACTCCACTACCTTAGTACCTCTACTAAGAATTTTCAAACGCTTCACTAAGTATCACTTTCTAGCTAAGTGAGAACTCTTTGCACATTCACTTTCTAGCTAAGTGATAACTCTTTACACATTCACTTTCTAGCTAAGTGAGAACTTTTACAACTTCACTTTTTAGCTAAGTGAGAACTCTTAAAACAAATTACAAAGGTTTACAAGTTAATCAAGACAACACTTAGTTGTAAGAAGAATAAGAATATAAACTTTGAGCTCAACTAAGGTTTTCTCTCAAGGTAGATGTTTTGAATGTTTAGAGTGTTTTCCTTTATGTTTCTTTACCTCTTTCTGATGTTTTTAAAGCCTTAAATGCCATTTCTTGAAGATATAGCCGTTAGACACAAGTTGGGTGACTTTTGGAATTTGGAAGTTGTGAGTTTTGCTACAGATGGCTTTCTTGTCAACTAACATAGTTTTTGGTCGACTAACATAATTTTGGTCGACTAACATCAGCTCTGGTCGACTAATATGGTTCTGGTCGAGGTGACAAAGTTCCAGAAGCTTTTTACCTTGCATCAAATGTCCAGTTGCTCGACTAACTCTCTATTTTAGTCAACTAATATACCTTTGCTTCAAATTGGTCGACTAACACTTTTCTATGGTCGACTAACAAACTTCCCGTTGAGTTCCAACTGTCATATTTTGACTTATAATGATTGTGTAGTAGGTCTATGATGATTTCTTCAAGAAGCTCAGACTTTGGTCGACTAACATCCTTTTTGGTCAACTAAGTTGACCTTTTTCCATAACTAGCCATTATGAATGAGTTTTTGAACTTAAAAACTTCATTTTGGTCATATAACCACCATCTTAGTCGACTAACATTATTCTTGGTCTACTAAAATGAGTCTGTCAACTAAACCATGCACCAATCGAGTAAAATTGATTCGAGAGTGCTTGTTTGAGTTCACAGCTGCAATTGCTCGACTAATCTTCATCCTGGTCGAGTAAAATCATGTCCAGGCTCATTTTTTGAATAACTTGATTTTATTTCATATTTGATCAACACATCTTCAACCTAAATTCTCCAACTTCCTTTTGTGCATATGTCTTTAAATTTAACTCCTTCCTAAACTTAAAATTAATCTTTATCAATTTCAACATTTCACACATTATCAAAACACAATGAGGATCTTAATATCAATCATCATTGATCCAATAGAAGATTATGAAGATTTATTTACAGAAGATCTAATGAGTTAATCTCTGGTACAACACCAATATCTATACAACCATATAAAATGGAGATTGTAGGGTTATAAGAATTAAAGAAATATTTGTAGGAGTTACTTAATAGAGGATTTATTTGATCGAATGTTTGCATCTATATTATTTGTGAAGAAGAAAGATGGGACTGTTAGATTGTATAAAGATTATAAAAACTTACGTCAAGTGACCATAAAGAACAACTATCTATTGCCTTGAATAGATGATCTACTTGATCAGTTACATGCTGTTATAATCTTTTTAAATATTGACTTATGATGTGGCTATCATCAATTGAAAACACCAGAAGGTGATATTCTAAAGACATCTTTTAGAAGAAGATATGGTCTTTATGAGTTCTTAGTCATGCAGGCCTAATTAATGCTCCAACAACATTCATGGTACTTAAGGGTGAGCAAAAATTAGGTTGGTTGAGTTGAGAGGTGCTTTTTAGACCAAATCAACAATGGCAAGTTAGAAAATAACAAATAATACCAACTAATAATTTCTTATAGACCAAACCAAACTAGAGCACTGTTAGTAGTTTGAATTGGTTGGATTGGTACTTTACAAAAAGATATAATATAAAATACCTATCCCGATAATATATAATTTGTAAAATAAACACAAAAACTAAGAATAAATCATATATGTTGAATTTTTAAGTATGTTGAAATCATAATACAGGTGAATATATATATGAAGCACTATTAAAAATGAACAGATTGAATTCAAGTGGTTAGTATGGTAGGCGTGCTGTTGACAGAGTGGTTGTACTCCTGGGAAATTATGATTGGGACTATGTTTTTGGAAAGTGTTGAGCACCGTGGTCATGTTGATTGCCTTGATGATCGTGTTGATCTGCACGGGCTGTGTTGAAATCAATACGATTGTAACGTGCTGGCAGATTTGTGTAAATTTGTTAAAAACTAAGTAGGAAGTGGCAAGGCAAAGATTTAAAAAGCAATATAAGCTCTCTTCTTCATTTCAAACGTGAGAAACAACCAAGGAAAATCTTTAGAAACACATAAAAACCTCCACTAAAACATCCTTCAACCATTAAAACATTAAGGGGAAAAGGAATCAATCGACAAATTAAAGATGACAACCAATAAGGTAATTAAAGAAAGAACTTGATTTTAGAAATCTACTAGATTATGAAAGGTTTCAGAGAAGATAGTATCAAAGTATGAATCTTTGCTTGATAGATTGATTCAACGAAGGAAGCATTTAATTATGCATGAAATTTAGCATATTTTACATAGAATTATATATATGTTATACGAGATTGTTTATCGTATTTGAGACAACAGACTAGGAGACAGGATCAGAGTCGGAGCAGGAGAAACTCCGAGTACTTTAGCTAACCAGGTGAGTAATCTAACTCACTTTTATATATAATTAAATACGGAATATTTAAATGTTATACATGTTATTTATTGCAAGATACATATATATATGTATATATATATATATGTAACAATAAATCGATGAGATTGTATGATTATTATTCAGATAGGTTTATATGTTATAGGAATATGAATTGCAAAAATTATATTTTAGGTACAGGTTATGTATATGTGTATATGAGTATGTATGTGATGTGTGTACAGAGATTTGTGATGGTGTGGGTTATTATAAAGGATGTTTAGACTTGTGTACGAGTTATATTGGAGAAACAAGTTATTGTAGAGCATAGTTGGATATGTAGAGGATGGTTGGTTATTGTAGATGACAGTTGAATATGTATTACATGTTTACATATGAAGCCTTTTATTAAAATTATATACATATATATATATATATTATAAATATAAATTTTAGATTTACAGATTGAGCTAAATTATGAATTAATAAGTTGTTTATAAAATGATTACTCTTTGAGTTGCAACTCATAAAAATGCACACTTTTGTTTTCAAGTTCAGATAAGTAGATAGGAGCTTTACTTTTGAGTTTATTAGTAGGTGGGTCAGCTGTTGCTCCTCAACACTCTCTATCTTTCTCTCTCTCTCTCTCTCTGCACTTCAACATTATTTTTCATACGTAGATATGTGTATATATATTTTACACTGATATATGATTACATAATGAGTAAATGTTTGTGTATAGTTGGTGCAAGATTAGGTTTGTAAGATACAGATATATTTGCCATTGATCTTTGGCTTTTATTGAACGGAATAGAATATATGTTTAGCTAATTTCATGTTAAATCTATACTGATTTAGGAATACAATATGATGCACACGGAATGTGCTTAAATGACACAAAAACCATGTTGAACATGACTAAGGGTCGTGACAATATAACACGAGATCGTGCCCATAGGACATGTTAACTAACACGGGTTGTATTCCAGACCATGCTAAGGGTGTGTAGTATACCATTTTATAATAAAATGATTTATAATTAATAAATAAATAGTGAATAAATAATATGAGTAGTAGAAGTATAATGTTATATGAAAGGTTTTAAAATATACAGTTTTAGAAGTCAATTAAAATCTTAATTAGATGATTAACAGGTTAATTAGTTTAGGATGATATATTTTGGTATCAGAGTAGGGATAAGATCTTTAAGGAGCATTTGAGTGTATGTGATTCATGACATGTATATGTGTTTGCATTGTGTGAATTGTGTGCTAAATTATATTTATTTTAACGTATAGGACAGATGTCTCACCCACAACATCCATGAGAGAGAGGCAGCAGTGAACTCCTAGGATATAGCACAGATGTCACATGCTCCTTTATATGATGAATCTTATAATCTAGACCATCCACAGTACTATAATATAGCACATCCACCCCTACAGTATTATCTTATATACCAAGACCCATCGATGAACCTATATCAGATGAGGTCTAAGAATTTCAAGCTAAAAACGTTGGGAGCAGCAGAGTTTACAAGAGCTGTAGATCAATGTTTGCAAAAGATTGGTTGGAGAGGACAGAAAGAGTATTTAATATGATGAAGGCAATGCTAGAAGACAAATTGGAATTTATTGTGTCATTGTTATATAGAGATTCCTATTATTAGTGGAAGACAGTTCCCCTCTACGATTTTACACAGTTATCATACTATACTACTAGTCTTATTCCTATACTACTAGTCTTATTCCTATAAAGGATTTTCTTTCTCTAAAGAAGGAAAATACGAATGTAGCCGAAAATAAGATGAATTTTACACAGTTATCATACTATACTACTAGTCTTATTCCTATAGAGAAAGATAAATGTAGGAGATTTCAGGATGGATTTGAGAGATGTTGCGATTAGATTAGAAGAACTCTTTAAGGATGATGATGATAAAGAAGGGAAACAGAAGAGAGAGATACACTTATGAGAGTCTAGTATACTAGGAAAAAGAGCTGAATATGTTCCACCCAGACTGGATATCGAGGATATACTAGGTCTCAACCTCAACCTCCTCCATCACAGATGTCTTACAGTAGAGGATTAGGATTAGGCTATAGTCGCTAAGGGCAGAGTATTATAGTTTCCGCTCTACGATTTATTAGGCATATCTATTAGATTTATTAGAGGAAACATACAGGGAAATGTAGAGTATGGACTAGGGTTTGTTATTTCTATGGTAAAAGAGAAAATTTCTTTAAAGATTAGGTAGGATTAATATGATGAATACCAGTAAAAATATGATAGAACCACAGTAGATGCAATCGGGTACTCGATTAGTAACTTCCTTAGCCAATGTTAGTCAAGCTAGAAGCATAGGAGCAATAGTATGTCATAGTCAAGCTAAAAGCAGAGGAGTGATAGCAGGTCCATCATCTAACAGAGGTAGAGATGTTTTGGGGTCTCAGTCTTAAGGTTAGGCTAGAGCATTTTCCATGTCTAGATAGGAAGCTATGAATTCCCTAGAGGTTATTACTAGTGAGTTGTATTTATTTGATACTATTGTTTATACACTTATAGATTTAGGTTCTTCACATTCTTTCACTATATCCAAAATAATGAACATAATGAAGTACAACTTGAATCATTGACTCAAAGCCTAGGAGTCCATACTCCTTTAGGTGAAATAATATGGGTGCATACAATATACAAAAATTGTGTAATAAAGATTCATAATGTAGAGTTACTAGTAAATCTAATCCTATAGCATTTAAATGAATTTGATACCATATTAGGAATGGATTGGCAACATCTAGCTAACATAGATTGTTTTGCCAAGGAAATAATCATTAATTCAAAAGAACAAAGAAAGGTAATATTTTATAGAGAAGGAAGTTAGTGCCTAGTTGTTTAGTATCAATTATGAAAGCCTTTAAAATGATCCAAAATGGATGTGAAGCTTATTTGGCACATGTGGTTGATAATACATGTAATATTCCCATCTTAAAACCCTATGATTAGTGAAATGATTAACATAATTAAGAATTAATTACATAAATTAATGTTTTTAGTGATGTTAGGACTATTATTATTAGAAGTGAATACATATGAAAGGAAGTTTCATTAATATTCCAATTGAAAAATGTTTGTAAAATAGAGTCAGATATATAATTGGTGAAGTTTTTAGAGGTTTCGATAGGGTACACAGTGTGGGGACTACGGTGACTGCGACCATGCGTAGTCATGCTGTGAAAGGGTACGCAGTCTTGGGAACTACGTGTGGTGGCTGCTACCATCAACCTGGGAGAATTTCAGAAAGTTTAGAAATTGAAGCATGAAGAGGCAAAGTAGAGGTTTAAAATAGAAATAGAAGAAGAATTTAAAGCTGAAAATTTGGGAGAACAAAAAGAGGAGATTTGCAAGAGAATGGGGGAGTGAGGGAGAAAAAGAGAGATTTGATAGATTTAGTTTAGGAATTGAGCTAAAAACATACGATTGAGCATAGGATCAATCTAGGGATCAATTAGCTAAGAAGATAGAGGGAATCCATAGAGAAAATGGTAAGAAGTTTATGAAGTTATATAGGTTTTATCGAGAATTAAAATTTGATTTAGCTTAGAATCAGAACTGACAATAAATTGATGAAAATACAAAGTTAAGGAAATCAATATAGGATCACACATATGAATATGTTTTTCATTTGATTTTTATAGAGAATTTTGTAAATGATTATATAGGACGTCATTTGAGACCATAGGATTAGGATCGAAGCCTGCGATATTTTGAGTACTTTAGTTAGCATGTGAGTAATCTAACTCACTTTTTAAATACAGTTAATTATTAGTTATGAATTGCGAATAATGGTAAAATATGAAAATGGATATATCTCTGTAGGAATATGTTTAAATGGAAATCTATATATATGTGATCAAAAAATTGAACAGGTACACGAAATATGAAATGAATTGCGAACAGGTACATAATCAAACCTTATACGATTGCATGATTATATGTATATATATCTTCATTCAATGGTGGTGATTATTATTGGTGGAGATTGATTTTGGTGGTGATAATATATATATATATATATATATATATAGTATGATTGATCATATGGAGACGAGAGTTATTACTGGAGACATGAGTATATTATTCGGAGACGGGAGTATATTATTTGGAGACAGGAGCATATATAGATTCATGATATCTATTTATATTTTTATATGAATGATTTCAGTTATAATCGCGATTAAGATTTCATTTGATGTGATATAAAATACAGAAAAATGACATGGTATGAATATTAAGAATACGAGCTGGAATTGTTTATGTTATTATGTTTAAGAATTAAATGATTACTCACTGAGCTCGTAACTCACTAATGTGCGAATTGTATATTCTTTTCAAGATTAGATAGATAGCTAGAGTAGATTATGAGGATATCGACAGGTAGGTCAACTCCTGTTACACAACATCTCTATACCCTAAATATCATAATTAGACCTATTCATATGTATGACTGAATATTATGTTTTTATGTTGGTTGATCTTGTGTATGATGATACATAGATATATGATAAATTATAGTACAAGTTGTCATGCTTGTTGATATTGGATGATAATATATGTATGAGAGTTGATCTTGTTGATTGTGAATGATCTTTAGGATTGATTGTAGGTTGATATGGAGTGTATTTCAGGTTACAATAGTTTCACATTGGTCGTGCTTAATTATCATAGGGACTATGTTGAGCAGAATAGGGGACATGCTAAATCAACACAAGAATGTGCCCCATGGGCATGTTGACTAACACAGGCCGTATTTTGACCATGTTTCAGATTGTGTTGTACACTTTTTACATAGAAAATGATACATGTTCAATATATTAATATGGAATAACATCTACAGTTATAGGGCATATAGAATAGAAATAAAAAGTTTTAAGTTATTCACTATTAAAACATAATATGGATAGTAATTATATTATTAAAATGCTAATAAGGTTAGGACATTTTAGTACAACAACGTATGAAAGTGTAAAAAGAATACTAGTAGTGCAACAGTACCTAAATGTACTTCCAGAAGATCTATCAGGATTACAACCTGATAGAGAAAAAGAATTCACTATTGAGCTAATTCGTGGTACAACACTGATATCAGTACAATCATACAAAATGGCACCAACTGAACTGCAAGAGTTGAAGAAGCAGTTATAAGAGTTAATAGGGGTTTATTTGATCGAGCATTTCACTCTAGGAGAACCAGTATTATTTGTAAAGAAGAAAAATGGAACCTCAGGCTATGTATTAATTAAAGAAAGCTTACTCAAGTAATAATTAAGAATAAATATTCCTACGATAGACAACCTACCAAATCTAAAACATCCTAAACTAATTACCCTATTAATCATGTAATTATCATTTTAGTTAACCAGTATTGATTGTATATTTTAAAAATTTCTTTTCACAATTATTTCATGTTTCTTATATATTACATATAGCCTCAAACATGGTTTATTCTAGTGTAACACGACCCATGGGCTCAGTTCTGTGTGCACTAACCAAATTTCTGTGTACCTGTAACACATTATCTATGTTATAATGCACAAACTGTAGGGATAAAAATATTTATGAAAATAATATTGTAAAATGATAACACAACTTAATAAACAAACTATGATGAGTGCTCAATCAATTCTAATCAATATAACTTTCATAATAAACTAGTCCTCAAGAGGCAGACATCTTATAGTTATTACATTCTTAATCATATTATTAAGTATATCATTAACCAATTGAAATATGTAAAATCAAAAACTTTTTATTTTATCCTTTCATATTCTCAACCTTAGCTGTTAATAAATATCATTGGTTAATTGAACAATGAAATGAAAAACTTAATTGAGCAGCACAGGCAAAATACGGTAAGAGCACGACCCGTGTTGCTTATAGTTCATATGAGCACGGCTCGTGTTGATCAACACTCCCAGGGGTAAGATCTCGTGTTGATTCAGTACGACCTGTGTTCATTCAACACGACAAACATGTCATTTTAACATGGCCTGTGTTGATTTGCTGCAACCTGGAATTAACCTGTAATTAACCTGTTTATATCATCTTATACTTACACATTTCTCATACCACATCAAATATATCAATCATCATCAACAATACCATTTTTCACCTGTATCAATTATTACCATCTTGTACCTTAACTTGTACTATATTAGGAAATAACAACAAACTCATAATATATATATATATATATATATATATAAAGCAAAAGTCAACCACATATGTGACTTGTGGGCTCAGTTAATAGTCAATAATTTAATAAGCAATTGTATTCATTTCAATCATATTATATCAATTCAAGAATTATGATTCTATCATCCTGTTTGTATATTATCACATATATGTTCTGTAATCATAGATTTCAGAAATAATAACTCTATTAGTAACATAAACAACTATTACTTTATCCTATATGATCTCCTGTCTTCCTTCCATCTCCCTTCTGTTTCCATTTCATCTCTAATGATCAATCATAATAATCACCAATCTAATCACCTCACCAATACCATATCATCACCTATCATATCATATCAATCACCTCACCAATACTATATCGTATAATGTATCATCACCTGTCGTATCATATCC
>CANYCX011958931.1:0-11950 GCA_948193385.1 Breynia disticha f. nivosa | reverse complement strand
AAAAATCCCAAGAAAGAGTCAATATCCTATAGCTAAACTGAAGAAGCCCAATAAAGTCAAGACCATTGTTACAAAAATTGGATTGAACTAACTAATCGAACTGGTGAACTAGTGAACTAGTCACTAATTCGTTCCAATTTTACTATTTAAACCGGTCTATGATAAAATCAATATTAAACCTGTGAAAAACTAGTGAACCGATCAGTTCAACTAGTGAACTAGTGAGCTGGACGATTTTTAAATATTAAATTAAAAAATGATTTTTTGACAATCGAACTGGTCAAAATAAAAAAAGTGAAATAAATAGGTGAGACAAATTTGAAAAAGTCCGAACTCATTCTAATTTTTTTCTTTCCACATAAACCGACCCGCTTGCCACTTCTGATGCGGAATGTAGATCGGTGTTGTTGCTTTTGCTCTTATTCAATAAGGTACAGTTTAAATGATAACTTTCCTACTTGATTCTTTTCTTTCATTGCAACGAAGAATATCAACGAGATATGAGAACTTAATCTCTTATAAATTTGCATTTTGAGGATTAATTTTGCTAATGAAAACCTCTTAAAGAACACATTTCTCCATTCCTTCTGAATTTTGGGGAATTATTTGATCAACTCTCTTCCCAATTTTACCATCATCTCTTAAGTTAGGTATTTGGATTTGAAAAACTAAATGCAAATAATGAGTGTAGATGGCAAGATGGTCTCACTTGTATGACATTATCACCGTACCAAATGAATAGGGTAACTATTTAACCAAGTTTCTACATAGGCCTTTGCTTTATCAATCCTTAAAGTTCGATTCGAGACGATTTTGATTACGTAGTTTTTTATGACGATTTACGAATTTATCGGCGTCAATTAAAGCACTTGTCAAAAAGAAAAAAATCGATATACTTTAATTGCTAAAGAAGACACCATTTACTAATGTTAGGGTTAACATATTCTAACATGGTAATACAATTAATGAATACACAATTAGACACAAATGTTATAAATTAATTTTTGTAATATTTATGCAATAAATAATGATATTTAATAAAAAAAATCACTGACATGATTATGACACATCAATCTAAATTGTACTTTGAGCAGACATGAACCACATTTCCAATCCAGTTTCAGGCTTCTCCACATTATCTTAAGTGATAAATTTGGCAAAAACCTTCAAACAGAAGTTCCATGAAATCTTTTTACAAATGACAGACTAACAAAAGAAACTCCTAAAATTTGACAATAACTCCACAATATGTCATTCCAAACTGTTCATTTCACAAAATGAAGTTCTGTAAGTCATTACATATAAGTATTCACTGCAAAGAATCATATTTGTTGTAACTTATTCATGGGGACCCTATATGGGTATCCCTCAAATGTTTCACACAACTAAAATCAACAATAATCTCAGGTACAAATCTGCAGAAAAATGAAACCCGAATGACGGGACGAAACAAAGAACAAGGCGTACTGACAAGAATCCACAAACTTTGCCAGACATTACAGGATAATTTAAACCTAAGAAGGAACAAAAAAGAGAGAGTCTATGGTCTTTAAGAATTGCTGCCTCACCAGAGATGCATGATACAGTTTTGTCTATATCTCGCAAGCCGATTTTACATCTCACTCAAATACCGAAAGAAAAGCAAAAAAAACCTAAGATGGTAACAAACATCAAGCCTCAACATAAAATCCCATATAAATTCTATCAATAAATTTAATTCTCCAAAACAGGCATTCCAGTTAGCTCTAAACCAATTTTCTTTCAACAGAATATACTATGACGGGTTGTTCGAAATTCATCGTTCACCTGTTTCGCCACATTATCTTCACCTACAGTATTGTGATAACCAAAATATCCTTCTAGGTAGCAATACCTGAAACAGGAAATAAAACAAAGAAAGAATAAAATGTATCAGTATAATTGCTATTCATGATGGATAAAATGGGAAATTGCACTCTATGAATATTAGAACATTAAAATGACAAGACAAAAAATAAATTTTGCACGAAAAATAAGCAAATGAACTGGTGTGAAAAAAATAGTAATATCCGGGAGTTAAGAGACAAATGAATGGAAAATCATCTTAGATTTGAGCGCAAACGTTAATCACACAACTCTCAATTTCATAAAACATATTCCAGATGACGTTAACGATTTATCACACAATACTATGCGTGATTTCTTTGACTAAGCTGGAAAAATGTACGTCCGCTGAACAGATAGACTCCTTTCTTGCTGCTATGAGCCTATGAGTCTATTCAAATTTTCATACAATCTGACATTATTTTTTTCTATTTTCACTTGCACATCCAAGACAACTATTTCTCCAATCAAATAAAATTTAGTTGAAAAATCAGAGGTCATAGAGTTACATGCCAATATTATTTCCTAAGTCGAGTGTTTTTTTTTTGTGTTTATGGCTGTGGGCATGTCCAACATTAGAAGATCATGAGCAAGAATAATCAGATATATCGCCAATGTCGATATGAGACTAGAGACTATAAAGCACTAGATAGAATTCAAATCACTGGAGATAACAGACATGACATAGTAACTTTCACAGGATTCAGTGAGTTAACTGATATTTATTATTCAAGCATATGCTTCAGAATTGCATACATAAGATTCAGACAAAGATGTAGCAGAACTATATGACCATCATAATGTTCAAGATCGATCCTTTGTTTAGTCATACTCTGTACAAAAATTTCAGAGAAATAAACCAAAAATAAAAATGCACAAGACCAGGAAGTTTATACCTCTATTTGGCTGTCTCTTGTTAACGCTAAAACCGCCAACGTAACCAGGAGAAGTTTTAACATCAGGACTGGCATTGCCAAGGCCATAGCCAAATGAACCAGAACCTTCTCTCTCAGAATTTGATGACTGCCATGTGGGTTCGCCATAATCTGAACCACCACCATAAAGGTCTGCGAAAGCTCCATCAAAACCGCCGTTTGATGCAGCATAAGACGAAGTAGGCGCCACATTGTTCCCAGTGTTCCTACCAAATCCACTACTGCCCAAACTAAAACTGTTTTCACCACCTCCATACCCAAAATTCATACTGTTGTTAGACGCGTTGCTTCCTCCAGTTTGAGCTGAAAGTGAAGAACCCCAATTGATTCCACTGTTCCCAAATGCATTTCCACCAACATTTCCACTGCCAGATCCCGTATAGGCATTGGAATTTGCGGAACCAGTGTTATAGTTAAGCTCTCCGTTCCCCCACAAGTTTCTGCTGGAGCTGAAAAAAGAAGTGTTCCCTCCATTGCCTCCATCATAACCTATAGGACTAGCAAATCTATTCGTGTTACTAATATAGTATGGACTCATTGCCCGTCCATAGTTGAGGTTGCTCCCAAAATTTGCATTCCCAGCATAAGTAGGGCTCACTGCGGTGTCAAAATTCATGCCCATTCCATAGCCAGAACCAAATGGAGGAAACACACTTCGGCCACCAGCAACTGGACTGAATCTGCCATCCATTCGAAGTCCATAGCCTCCAACTGTACTTGGAGCGTATCCCTGTGTGTATCCATTAAGGAGGCTATTAACTCTACTTAGACCATAGTTATATCCACCAAGAGGACTGCGACTGGGACCAGGAGATAACTCTTTAGGGACTGCTCGCTTAACCTCAACCATTTTGCCATTTAGTTCATGGAAGGTTTTCATCAGAACTTTATCCACTGCCTCCTCCGAATCGTATGTGATAAAACCAAATCCTCTAGGCCTTTGAGTGTTGTGATCGTACATCACTACTACATCTGTGATTGTCCCAAACTGTTCAAAATACTTCTTAAAATCACTGTCTGTAACTGTGGATGCTAAACCCCCTACAAAAATCTTCCTCGTGCGACCTGGACCAGGTGAACCATGAATGCTACTACCACCACTGGTCCTACCCAGAATGTTCTGATCATCTCTGGGAACAGCTTTCTTGGCCTCGACCTGGGAACAAACAATGCAAAAGATGCATCAAGATTTGAAACGTAACTCCAACTGGACTAAAAGCATAAATTATGTGGGAAAAAAAAAAGACTAATTTACAACTTCTACAAAATAAATAAGCAGACAAGTAGATAAGCTACTTTTCTTTCTACAGTTGACTCAGTTTGAAACATAGTTGCGTACAGAACCAGAAATACATGAATTCGTGCAATTAGAACATTCAAAATAGTGACTCTGGTATGGTACTGAACTTTCACAGTTCTTTAAATGCAATACACATTTAAGATCCTTAAAAACAATGATCTCATTGCACACTGATCCAAACGATGCTATCAACCAGCTAAATAGCTTAAATAACTCACCATTCTTCCATCAATGTTGTGCTTTTCCTTGATAACCTTTTCTGCAACAGCAGGGTCAGAAAAAACAACAAAACCAAATCCACGAGCACGCCCTGTTGTCCGATCCTTCATTATCACGGCCTCCACCACTTCACCAAACGATCCGAAATACTCCTTGAGACGCTCTTCATTGGTATCCCATGAAATCCCGCCGATAAAAAGCTTGCCATTATCAGATTGCATCTTCTCCCTTGTCAGTCTCTGCACATCAAAAAAATCCAATGCTAACAATCAGTCAATACCAAGTCAATAAATTCACAAATGCAAATAAAACCAAAACTCAATTCAACTAAGAAACAAACCTTTTCAAAGTATCAAGCACCCACTTAAGGCCAATCAATGACTTGTAAACTGGATCCAATCAATACCAAAGTTTGCACTCATCAATAGACAACAATAACAAAATGCTGATAACATATCAAACTTAAACCTAGAATGCACAATACTACAATAAATACAGATTCAAATGCCATCCAGTAATCAGATAGCAAATGAAAAAAGAAGTACCTTAATTAAGCAACAAACAAACAGAGATTATAAACTTGCTTGATGTGTTTATTTAACACAAAAAAGCTAACAGATCCTTGAAGAACCAATCAATAAACCAATCAATCAATCTGGAATCAACCTAACCTGAATCAAAAACATCGAAGACACAAAATTCAGCTACACAATACAATAAAGTTACAAAATTGAAAATATTTAAGAGATCCAAATGAAGAATCTGATCGAAACCCACCAATTAAAGCAAAACCCAGATGCCAAATTTCATCGAAGATTCAAAATTCAAGATCTAAGAGGAGGCCTAACATTAATATCAATAGAGGGCATGTTAATCCTCCTCTAAAATATGCCCTCCTTAAACTTTTGTGTTTAAATTTTTTTTTCTTTTTTATTAGATGGTAAAAATTCTGAAACCAATCTATCAAATGAAGAAAACAAGAGATTAAATGTACAGATACAATGTAGTGAGATTGAAAGATTGCGTTTTTAGAGAGAAAGAAAGAGAAGGGCTTTGGTAAGTTTGGTCTGAGGAATATATATGGATGGAAGCTAATTTCCTGTTTTATTATTTTAAAAAAATGAATAATATAATGTGAATGTGAACATAGCGATGGAAAAAATGTGAACTAGACCGTGGTTCGAATCGGAACTGGGACCAGGTCTGGTTATGGTTCAACATATTGCTGAATTGTAAATCGACAGTTAAACTGTCGGTTAATTGACGATTTTGAACCGTCGGTTCTAAAACATTATATACTTATTATGTTATTAATCATATTATTTACTGTAATATAAATTAATTAAATCGTATATTTTAAATTTTTTTCCTTTTTATCATCTCATATTCTCATTTTTATCTATTAATAAAATATCATTAGTTGATTTACAAACAAATGACAAATTTAATTGAGTAGAACAAACAAAACAGTGCATTATCACGACCCGTGTTGTCTACAGTTCATATGAGCACGGCTCGTGTTGATCAACATTCTCATAGGCACAATCTCGTGTTGATACAACACTCCTCCTGTTCACTCAACACGACTTTTGTGTCATTTAAGCACGACCCTTGTTGACTTACTACAATCTGAAATCAATCTGATATCAACCTGATACTTGTACATTTCTCATGTCGTATTAAATATATCAATCATCATCAACAGTACCATTATTCACATGCCCTAAATACTTTCATCATACATCTCAACCTGTATTATCTGAGAAAACAACAACAAAACTTATATATATATATATATATATATATATATATATATATATAATTGATTGTCGGTCATTCAATTGTAATTATTTTTCTCTTTTATTCATAATCGTCCACTTGGATGATATAGATTAGTTGAGCTTTTTGTAAAGATTCTTTTTCTGCCTATATAAGACATACTCATTTCTGTAAATGACATACTGAGAAAACTTCAATAAAATATTTTTGAAGCTCTTATACTGTGACTTTCTAATTTCCTTCCCTCTTCTATTCTAAGGTCTATTTAATATAGGCAACCGTCTATCTCTCTACTAAAAAAAGTTTTTCTCCTACCTTTTGTTAATAAATTCTGTTGTAAATATTCTGATATGTTGATATATTTTTGCATACTTTTTAGCTTTATATTTATTTTTAAATATTTATTTTTATTTTGTTTATATTTTGTGTTAATATTTATTATAAGTTTTTTCTTTATATTTTATATTTTTAATCGGTTAATATGAGCTGCAGTATATATATACATATATATATATATCAATCCAAAATCAACCAAATATCAACAATCATCTCAACAAACCTAATATCAAACATAATTATATAGATCAAATCCAAAACACACAATCATGAAAATGTCTAACATATTCGCTCCTATTTGGTGGCTGGTGAAGAGAGAGAAAGTGCGGGAGTAGCAGTTGACCCACATGAACACTCTGAGAAATGAACTCACCTTACTGTCAACTCCTGAAGCAAAAATCACAGTTGTGTGAGTTGCGGGTTCGGTGAATAGTCATTAAACTAATCAATAAATCAATTAATCATATATATTCATTTTCAATATTAAAAATGAAATGCAATACTGTAAATCATTTATAATCAATACATATTTACTATTATTCATTCTGTCGATCATGTGATGATAAATCTGTATGTTCGTCTGGTTATCATGCAACGTAATCGTATATAACATCATAATGATATGTTATATAATCTCCCTCTACAAAAATAATCTCCCTCTACAGAAATGATCTCCCTCTACAATATAACCAGTTCACACCTCATCATATCAATACCATATCATAGCCATATCATTACCATATCATCATTATATCATCACCAGTCATATGATATCATGTAACTCGTAAATCGTAACAACAATCATGTGTGAATAACGTAACGTGCCTGTTTGTCTTTTTCATTTCACATGTACCTGTTCGCATTTTGATCATATGTGTTTCTAATTTTATACCAATTTCACATTTTACCATTTAATCGCGATTCATGTATAAGCTCAAACAATCAATCAATCAATCAATATCATATATAAATTTGCATATCAATAATATCTTTTAGTGAGTTAGACTACTCACCCGTCAACTAAAATACTCAGACTGACGTGTACTCATGTCCTGTCCGACTCGGTTACTCTGTCGTCCTATAATAACATATACAAATCTGGCTATAAAATTCAATTTACAATATATATATCAATATGCGTGCTCCTATTCAATCCTATTAACTTCCTATAACATTAATCGCTAACAATTCTTCGTTTAAACTCTTTTTCCTCTACCCCTTAAGAATGAAAACTTCACAAATACTTGCTGTTCTCCGAACTTTTATGTTCTAACAATACCAATCAATTCCTAACTAGATTCTACGATCAATTCTATGTATAATACTTTCTTTTTCTGGATCCTTTACTCTATGTCTCTCCTTCTTTGACGCTCTCTCGACTTTCTTTAGGTTTTTCTCTGTTTTCTATATATTGAAATGAAGCCTATATATTGAAATGAAGCCTATATATATTGAAATGAAGCCTATAACTATTTCGAGTCGAAATGAAGCCTATAACTATTTCGAGTCGAAATGAAGCCTATATATATTGAAAAGGCTCAGCCCGACTGTGCCCTCTCAGCACGCCCTGTGCCAACTCTTCATTTTCCACGTGTCACTTAATTTTTCGATGTTCTGAGACATTCAGCACCTCGACACACCCCGTGTCAATCATGGCACGACCGTGCCCATCATTAGAAGCACGTTTTGGTTCATTTTTTAGCATGATCGTGCTCTTCATTTTCCAGGCAACACGCCCCACGTGTTGACAACACGCCCAGTGTGCTGTTCAACCATTTTCTCATCGATTTCACGTCCAAACTTCATTTTGTCAAATCCTCATCCATATAACTCATAATTTAGTCAATATTCCTAATTAACTTACATGTTACCTCATTTCATTATTAAATTCACTAATTACTACTGAATCATATTAATCACATTAGTTATTTAACTTAATAATAGGGTTTAAGGATGAGAAAGCTACAGGTTCAACGGTTTTTGGAACCGGTTCCCAACGTTCTTATGAATTGACGATTGCAACGGTCAAACTGCCGATTCTGACCGTTAACATATTTTTTTTATTTTTTTCTAATTTTATTCTACAAATACTCCACTCTTTTTCTCTTCACTTTAATTCCTCCCCCAACTCTCTCTTACTCTCACAAAAAGCTCTTTATTTATTTTTTCACTTTTATTTCAATCGCAAAATTCATATTTTTTTGAAGTTTGATTTGTGTTTAAATTTGCAAAATTTTTTCGAAAAATATCGAACGAACAAAATATTTTCGAAAGAAGTGATAGTGAGCAAAATTTTTCTCTCACCCAAGAAAATGAAAATGAGGGGGAGAAGAAAGAAATATTTTTAGAGCTTCGTCTTCCGATATTTTAAAGTTCATTTTCGTAAAAGAACGTAAAGGATGAGATGATTCTAACTTATTTTGTGTTATTTGTAATTATTGCAGTAAGGAGTATGTTTTTTAAGCACAGTGAAGGCTATGAAACTTTTACCAGACACTTGAAAAAATCTTACCTCGATAAAATTGGCATGGACACGAGACAAACCCAACTAAGCGGGTTTGCAATTTCTTCTCAACCTTCTTTATTTTGTTATGATAATGATTTTTCTTTAATTGATTTTGGTGAGTTTGTTATTGTATATCCTTTGTCTTTTAATTTTTCGCAAAAATTAGGATTTAAAAAATAGATGTCTAAATGTGCTCAGCCCGCATTTAAACCTTTCTCTAGATATCAAGTTAAAAAAGTGTATTAAAATTTTATTAACGATAAAAATTAGAATTAATTGAATATTTTAAAAATAATGATAGTCATGTGTCTATTTATAGCGATATTTGGAATCATAATTTTAGAAATCATTCTTATATGGGTCTTACTTGTCATTATGTTGATGAAAATTTTATTATGCAAAAACGAGTGTTAGCTTTTAGAGGTTTTGATGATCCTCATACCGTTTCTAACATTGCTATATTAATTAATAATATTTTAAAAGAAAATAGATTAGTTCATAGAGTGTTTTCTTTTTCTTTTGGTAATGCATCTGCCAATACCACATCAATTAATGAATTAAAAACTTCATGTCGTCCTTAATTTGGAATTTTTTTTCCATATTAGATGTGTATATCATATTTTAAATTTGTGTTAATATGGTTTAGAAGAAATTAAACGTTTTATTGGTCCAATAAAAGATGTATTAACTTATATATCGTTAACTGGTTAAGGCCTAGAGTCGAACGAGAATGGAGGATTTTTTTAGGTAAAATAATGTCCCCCTATATGTTTTTCAAAATATGTAGGTCATACGTGGAATTCTACTTATACTTTGTCAATATAGTAATTATAAGAATGTTTTATGTTATTTTGCTTCACAATTTGTACCTTCTAGTCATCTTTTACTTTCTACTTGAAATTTTTGTAAAATAATCACTACAAGATTCTGTGCGTCTGGTGTCTAAAAATTAGAGTCTAGCAAAATTTGGACACTAAATTCGAGCATTTGGAGTCCACGTGTACGCTAAAAATTTAGAGTCCACGTGGACTCTAAATTTGGCGTCCACGTGGACACTAAAATTGCGGGAAAGTGAACAGTTTGGCGAGAAATTTTGGCGGATACATTTGGAGTCCACGTGGACTATAAATTGGAGTCCCCGTGGACGCTAAAAAATTAGCTTCCACGTAAACTCAAATTTAGAGTCCACGTGGACTCCAAATATGTGGACTCCGTGAATAGTGAGGCGGGAAAAATTCCCTCTAAATTTGGAGTCTACGTGGACGCTAAAATTGAAGTCAACGTGGATGCTAAATTTGTGGACTCTGTGAATAGTAGGACGGGAAAAATTCCCGCTAAATTTGTAGTCCACGTGGATTCTAATTTGAAGTTCACGTGGACGCTAAATATTTAGAGTCCACGTGGACTCCAAATTTGGCGGGAATTTTTCCCTCCATAAGGCTCTATATATATGGTTTCATTCTTATCTAAGATGTATACTTTTATAATTAATCTTAAATAATGCTTTCGATTTTGTAGAAAGAAAAGAGAGAGGAATTGCTAAGAGGGTTTTTTGCTAAAAGCTTGGACGGATTAAATTGTAAGTTTTAATTTTTTAGCACTTATTTCCTTTTTAATATTATTTTTATTTACGTAAACTTATTTGTTATTTGTATTGCGTATATTGTTAATTTGAATGTTCGTATTTTAGTAATTTATAATGTACATATATATATGGATCTATGTACGTGTGTTGTTTCTTAATTAATTTAAATATTATTTTACATACATTTATTTATGTATGTTTATATTAAATATTTAAATGTAATTTTATGTGCGTGATTATTTAGGTACGAAAAATAAAACAAATGCGTGAGTGGATGTATATACGTACTATTGATGGTTTATTGAATGATGAGTTTGTTGCCGGTGTTGAACAATTCATGAAATTTTGCATGTCAAATGATACGTTTGATGCATTTAATCGGTTAGTGCGTTGTCCTTGTAAGAAGTGTCAAAATAGGAAATTTTTTAGTCCTGAGAATGTGAAGGAACATATTATCTATCGAGGGTTTGTAAGCAATTACTATTGGTGGAACGCATATGGAGAAACAGAACAAATGTTGAATGTGTTATTGAGAGAGTCATAACAATACGAAGGAGGTAGTAGTAGTACATATGATTGGAATAAATGTCCATATGAAGCAATTGATTGTTGCAAAAATAATTGCATAATTTATTGGGGTGCAACCGCATATAGTAATTCTTTCTATACATGTGGACATCCAAGGTGGAAGCAAGGGAACGCCAAACTTGTGCCATATTCAAGGATGTTCTATTTACCGATCACAAAGAGGTTACAAAGATTATTTGCATTAAAGTCTACTGCTGGTCACATGCGATGGCATGCGGAGCAGGAAGATGGAGTAATGAAACATCCTTCAGATGCCGAGGCGTGGAAACATTTCAATCATATGCATCAAGATTTTGCTGAAGAATCTCAAAATGTGATGTTGGGCTTGTGCACAGACGGTTTTAATCCATTTTGAGCGTCTGCTCAGCAGTACTCATGTTGGCCAGTGATCCTCACACCGTATAATCTGCCTCCGTGGATGTGTATGTGAGATGAGGTAATGTTTTTAACAGTTCTCATACCAGGTCTAAGGAGCCCAAAACAACGATTAGATGTGTTCATGCAACCACTGATAGTAGAGTTAATTAGTCTTTGGTACAATGGGGCGATTACATATGATGTCTCTCAAGAACAAAATTTTGTTATGAGGGTGGCCGTGATATGGACTATTAGCGATTTTCCTGCTTATTCTATGTTATCAGGTACTTATTCATATGTGTAGTTATAAATCATTAATTTAAATTATTCAATCATGAATTACATACCTTGAATGAATTTAATTGTAGGATGGAGCACTTCTGGCAAGTACGTTTGTCCACATTGTATGGAGTTTACTGATGCATTCTACCTCACACTCTCGAAAAATATGTTGGTTTGATTGTCATAGAAAATTTCTACCA
>CANYCX011958501.1:0-10082 GCA_948193385.1 Breynia disticha f. nivosa | reverse complement strand
ATCGACTATAAAAAGCAAAAATTCATTATATAATTAAAGCAAATTTTTTATATCAATTCAAATTCTTGCAAGAACAAATAAAAATTGTTACATGTGAAAAGTTATACTTTTTAATTGAACATATAAATATAAATATTCTTTCATAATCAAAAATTTAAACTAAATGTATAATTTTTTGTTAATAAAAATTACAGATTCACTTTAAATATACAAAAACACATATGAAAAATATAAAATATTTATATAAAATTGATATTAAATTATTTAACAGTGAAATTCAGTAATATAAAGAATATTCATAAAGACCATGATGTTCATATAAAGTATACATTAAGATATATTCAGCAAAAAAATTTACTTACATTATTTTCACATAAAAATATGAAAAACCTACAGAAAAAAAATTTGTAACTAGTTTATATAAAGTTGAAAAATATTACAATTTAACATTGAGTATATAATTAGTTTACATTCAATATATATTTAGTTTATACTATATTAAAACATATAAAATAAATTATGACATACTAAATCATATGTGACTATTTTACATTCTTCAAATTCATTAAAAAGATGTATTGAAAGTCAACTTCAACGCAAAAAACTAGTTGCAAGCCATGACTACAATCCGGAGTTACTAATGGATCACACCTAAGAATAATTGTATAAGGAGTAAATGAGAGAGTATAAATGCAATAAAAAAGTTTAATTTGAAAATTAAAAGGAAAATTCATTTTTCTGCAATTATAAAAGTAGAAGACGTACACTGTATAATTATTCTATGTTTAAAACTGCTTAAACTCGTATATAAAATTTACATAAAGTAATATAAAAATTTATATTACGATTAAACTTATAAAAAATTAACTCTGTAGAATTTTTTTTAGAAAAAAAAATACTTATCTGAAAAAAATTAAAATAATAATATAAATGTAAAACAAAGGAAAAAAAATCATATGAAGTATAAATATCTCAAACGATACATCATGTCCAATTACAAAATCCACAAGTTTACCTGTAACTTTAGTTTAACAAACACAACCTTAAGAGATTGTTTGTACATTCATGTTTGTGAATCCTATTTTGTCTAAGACTTAATTACTAACCATTACTGCGTAATTAGCACTAGCCATGTTTTATTTTCACTCAGTTTTATTGGTGAATAAAGATGGACAATTTTGAGAATTTTAAATACGTGTAATTATTATTTAAACAATTATTTTTATGAAATTAAAATTTATAAAGATTGAAAAACTACAAATTACATAAAAAAAATTATAAACTGCAAATAAAATTTTGTTAGTGAAAAATTAACTAGATAAACGAGACTCTAAAGTAACACTCTAGTTTGAGTGAGGATAAACCACATCAGAACAACACTTGTTGCTGTGATAATATTAGAAAAAATAATAATTCAATAGAATAGTATGTCGAATTCAAAATGAAATTTTGAGTTGTGAATGCTCTTGATAGATTTGTTATAAAAAATTAAACTGGATTGAATTGGTCGATTGAATTGGTAAACTAGTTATTAGTAAGGTCTTATTTTATTATTCATATCAGTTTGCAAATGAACCAGCAAAAAAGTAGTTTAACTGGGCTAATTTTTAAATATTGAAAAAAAATATAATTTTAAAAATTAATTAATTTTGTACTCCCTTCATCCCAAATTTATCCTTCTATTAGAGCTACACAAAAGAATATGATCGGTTATATGAAGTATATTTCTTGAAAATATGAACTTTTATTATTAATATTTGAGGACATATAGTAACATTTTTGTAAAAGTTTAGTTTATGTCACTTATTTTGGGACAACTAAAATACACTTTTGTGACACTTAAAATGAGACAGAGAGAGTATGTATTTGTATTTATATTTATATTTATATTTATATAATTTTTAAACTACCGATTCGAACAATAAACCAAATACTTGCTTATTTTTTCAATTTGATCACTGTTGTACCTCTTTTTACTCGTTGACACATGTCATTTGCGGGATGTTCGGTAACAAAGGAAACTCTAAATGATGAGTGGATTTGGAGTTGCCTGATGTTCTCGGGACTTTTCGATGACTTGAAGTTTTGAATGACCTAAGTATTTTAAAACTAAAACTAACTAGTGCTACGAATGTAAAGCAATTAATCTAAAGGCTACTAAACAAGAGAAACGTAAATAAACAACTAAAACGGATTGCAACTAAGAATAAAAATTACAAGAAGTTACAACCACTTACAGGTAGAATGAAACTATAAATGATCTTGGTTGATCAATCCTTTTAGTTCATGATTGCAAACTTGAATTTGAAAAGTAGACCGAGTAAAATGAAATTGAAACCAACAACTACAACTATTGAGAGCACAAAAAACAATAAGTAAAAGAAAACAAGTGAGTTTTCTGTGCGATCCCTTCTTGTCATATGTTCTTCTATTTATAGCTAAATTTCAGCGTTAATCTGAACTAATTTGAATTCAGTAGATACTCTACGATTTGAAGCAAGCATTCTTACTGGTTGGTTTTCCACGTTTTGTTAATTTTTTCTTTTCTTCTTTCAGTATACCTATGTTTTCGTTTAACTGCCCAACTGAAATTGGATGTTGCCGAATTCTCACTTTCCAAAGGCCTACCTTTTAACCACCATCCCACGTTCCTTTTCAGTTTTTACCTCCTTGACGGTTGCTAAATTCCTAACCATTAACCTGTGGACCTTAGCTTTCATTTACAGAGTTCGTCATTAACCCCCTCGAACTAAACTCTATTATGTCCTATCGATTTTTCGATCGTCAACTTGTTCGGGTTCCCTTTGATAGTTCGTTCTGTTGGTAATCGAATTCCCTTTATTATTTTGTCAACCGTCAAATGTTCGATCACCTATAGTCGGCTTCTTTTAAACTTTTCTATTTTACTAACCATCTCTTAACCATTTTTAATTAATTCCTCTTCTCTACCTTATAATGTTTCTTCGACTATTCCTCAGTCGAACTTCTACACACGGTGCATGTTATTTTTCTTGCAATGGTCGAATTCGAATCGCTTCTCATAACACATCTTTTCCCTCATTAATGTTCTGACTCTTCATTAATTTTTTTGACATCTTTTTTTTATTTCTCTTTCTCTTTCTTATGTCATTTCGAGTTATACCAACTTTATTCTTTTCCTCAGTCATTCCATCTGTTTGATCTCTGATACACCTCCTAACATTTACTGCTTGGTCACAGATTCTCTGATTTAATTATCCCTTTTTGCCTTTAACATTAAAGTATAATCGAACTCGAATTGGAACTAACAATTCAAAATCAGAACCGAAACTGAACCGTTCCGAACCGGCTAGACCTAGTTTCAGTTCAAGGGTTTTTTAAATCTTGAACCGTCAATTCCAAACTGAAATCGATAGTTCCAATATAACACCTCTAGTGTTTCTTCACCTATAAAAGTTCAAAGTCCACATGGGAATCAGCAAGGCCTGGCCGGAATAAGATGGGCGTCTTGTACATCTAAGGAGGACAATTAGGAAACTTCAATTGCCCCAAAGTCCGTTCATACTCGTCGTTGGTTTGAACAAAGACTAATTTACCGTCACAAAATGATTTAACCCACATTTCTCCTAATATCCCACCTACCTATGATGTGTTTTCAGTGGTCAAAACGACTTGGCACCTCATTTATGTGATTGATTTGATGCCACGCCTTTTATATGTTACCTTCATCAAATGGCCCAGTTTTTCTTCTAAAAATAATCACTGAAGTTGTAAAGTGTAATGGGGACCTCAGTCGTTAAATAATTCTTCTCTTTAATTAGAGTCGTGCCTTTGAAATTCAGTTTTATATTTTCAATATACAATCTTTCCATTCTTTTACCATTCAACGAGGAATTTTACAATACCCATAAAACACCAATATGCTACACGTATTATCAACAGTTTTTTCAGTAAGAACCAAACCTTTTACGTTATATGATAATCTTCAAAATGGTTCTTAGTGTGTTGATGGAAAGCCTGGATAATTTAATTCCTTCACGCTGCGCAAGTGCCATTATAATTAGAGGATTTTGTCGCACAAACTTCTCAATGATTATGTTCACATGATAATCTTGAATGGCAATACAATGAGCAATCATGGGTCTTGTGGAGAAAATGAAAACCATAACAATAATATGATCTTTAACAGCCAACTTTACCAAGCGATTTTGGTTTCAAAGCAATGAACTAGAAATAAATTACATCACTTTGAAAGCTGAAACAAGATCTTGGGAGTCCATTTGTTATACATCTACCTAATCACTATGGGTGCAGAAAGTGTTTCAACTCAGGAAGGAAACATTGACCCAGAACCGCCACCATGGCCTATTGTTCTCTCTCAGCCTCGGGTGCTTGAAAATGAATTCTTTTTACAATGATGTTCTATGTCTCAGCTGTCGCAAATAATCGAGACATCTTACCAGTTCACAACATCCTGTCCCAAAGATCCTGAAAAGCCGGGAAGTAAACTCGTGTAGCCATGATTTTACAGGTTCAATAACATGAGAATTCCAATCAAATAAAATGCATAGAACCCTAAACTATGAATCTGCTGCACGATTGAACAATCAAAGAACCCACATAAATCTACATGTATAATATTGCTGAAATTCAATTTGTGTGATAGTAACTAGACTGTCCCATTCCAAAACTATATTTCTTCATTAGAATTCCTTTACCTGGATCTTGAAATTCAATTGTGACCACCGAAGCCTCCTCACTCCCCCCTTTAAGAAGCTAAGCATTCAATTGAACAATTGATCCTGGCAAGTCCTTATTAGCTTCCAACGCAGAACTGTTTTACTCAGATCAGATTCAGTAAACCTGAGGCTAGAATCAGAAGAACTCGTCATGATAGATAAACCTAGTTCAGCAACACCAACACCTACGATTTTATTGAAATTTAATAGGACGACATCCGAACAACTCGAAGATCATAATCACATAACTGGATCTAATTCATTATTCGATTTCAAACATCCTTATCTGCCATATATTGCAAAACACGTAAAGAGAATCATTGCTCGATTCCATACCGTTCTCATCTCTGCCAAAACTCACAGAACATGTTCAAGAGACATGCAAAAATGTGAAAAGAAAAGAATACTAACGACAATTACATAATCAATACTCGATTACATACCTGTCAACTAGACACCTTTAGCTAAGACACGACGTTTTCATTATCACAACATAAGCAAAAGCGCCTTATACAATTGAGTTACAAACAACCTCAATTAGTATTAGAAGCACCTTCCCTAACACTACTGATCTTAAAAAACTATACATTATACATCAAGCAAACTAAGAAATGAAAACCCTAAGATCAAGTCCTTCAGTTGAGTCAGTCGGTCCTATTTTCCCCTTGAAAAAATAAGGGAAAATAAAAACCCAGTACAACAACTTAAAACCTAACCCTTTCAATACGACATTATAATAAATTAATACCCAGCATCTTCATTAAATTACTCGAAGCATCAACATCCACAATCTGCTCCACACTCTTCTTTATAAAAGCCGGCAAAGGCAACGAACTCGGCGGCGGTGAAGTTACAAAAGCCGACCCTGCATAAAACAAATTCCCTTGATTCTGTTTCTCCACCCGGATCTCAACCGGTTGGACCGGCTGCACTAAAGCCTGATCCAGAACTGGATCATTTTCCTCAAACGGCGCAGCTTCCCCGCGTTTTAGAATCCTAACTTGACCCATGACAAGTTGGTTGGGCTTTTTGGGAGGAGGAGAGCTGTTGGGGGATCGCTTCCGGCGCTTAGGTTGATGAGAACGGGTAGACCGGGGAATCGGCTTGGTTTTGAGTCTGTTTGGAAGACAGTCTTGGGGACTTAGAACTGCAATAGTCATTTTGCTGTCTGTTCTTCAAGGAAATTAGGGTTTGGGAATGAAGATCTTTTAGAGAGAGAGAGAGAGAGTTTAATTTAATTAAAATAAAGAATGAATGAGGGGTGAGGTGAGGGGGGAGGTTTTTATAGGTGGAAAGGAGGCGGTTCGGAAGGTTCAAACAACTTTCCCCTTCAGGGCTTTGGATTACAATTCGCTTCTTCTTATTTGTTGTTTTGTTTATTAATTGGATTTTAATTAGTATTACGGTTTTTTTTCATATTTCTGTTTTAAAAATTAGTATTTTTGTTTTTTTGTTTCGGATTCTCTGTTTTTGCCATTATAAATATGTAGTTATGTGTTTTTTTGGTCTGTTCACAGTAAATAATAATATAAGAAAAATATTTTTTTCGATAACTGTTGTCACTAAAGAAAGATATTCAGATTATTTATTGTACAAATTAAAATAAGAGAATTAAAATTTAAAAAAAATATATATAAATTAGATGAAGATGGATCACGAAAATGAAGGGCGCGTGAGATAGTGTAGGTAGTGGGTAGGCCCCACGTATTCCTTGATTTTAAATACTACTCCAGCTGACGTGTGATATCTGCCACCTGTCCAGTGGCATTATTATCCTTTTGCAAAACTCATTGGCCTTCGTCTTTCGGGTAATTACATGTGTGCCCTTTTCATTGTGGACTATCCATAATTAATTTGACAATTGACTCTGCATTCGAAGAACAAGTGGAAAAATTCAATTTATTATGTTCAACCCATTGACCGTTTCTTTTCCTTTTTCTTTAACCTTAAATCATAAGATTTGCATGAATATATCTTTTTTGGTTACAATGGACGGTTTGTACTGCATCGAGTTCAGAGAAAATAAGCACACACTAAGGATGTTTGATATATCGAGGGAAGGAGACTCCAATTAAATCTTCTTTGAGAATCTGCTGCAACTCCTGCGGAGGATCGTCAAAATAAATTGTGCCAATAGGTAGGTTGAGGCTCATATTCGCCAACTTATCAGTTGCGTGATTACCTTCCCTATATGTGTGTTGAAACCGCACCACCCATATTTTTTTTATTTATGATTCTTACTTCTAATGAAAATTCATGATTACTGTTGTTATTGTGATTTATTTTTGTTGTTGTGTTGCAGTTAGATAAAAACGAAAACTCAAACGGTCACCTTGAAACCTACGAATAAAACAATGATGTGGCTGGGTTGTTCCCCGGGAGAATCTTCGAAGTCTAAGTTAGTATAGTGATTTTAACAGAGTTTTATGAAGTAGACAGCTTTATATATAGTATTTCTTGTCAAGAGAATATTCCTTTCTATTAATGATTAAAAATAGACGTTATTAATAAATAGACGTTACCTTATTGAATTCCTCATTAATTGGAATTCGTTACTTCTTTGGCTGAGGCTCGTGAACATAAGTGTACTTACGAATATGAACTTGCAAATATAAACTTACTCACGAACATGGACCTACAAACATAAGCTTGCTCACGAAGATGGATAGAAGATCATGTTGGCTCCAACTCATTCCTTACCAACAATGAACTTCCTCACTCATTGGGCTTGCTAGTGGCAAACTTAAGGGGGCCTGGCCCCTATCAGCTCCGGCGAACCCCTGTTATAAGAGGTTTCGTCCAGTGGTGCCCCCACTGATGTGTTTAAGTGGTGGGGCACACCTATTGAAGAAATGGATAAGTAGGTTAGGAGAGCTGTAGAAAACAATGATAAATAATATGCGACGAGCTTTGATTTTGAGTAGTGGTAGTTGGAGGAGCTATGGTGTTTGACGAGTGTTTGTAGAGGTGGAGAAAGAGAGAGAGGAAGAGAGAGAGAGAGAGAGACTTGTTGGAGAAGAGATTTGGTGGAGAAGAGAGAAAAAAGAGACTTAATCTATCTATATTTTTAAATTGTACACTGCCAAGTGGGACTCTTTTAATAGGGTATATACGTGACTTCTCTTTTACTTTTTGTCTTTTACACTAAGGCACAATTTCCACAAATCATTTAATTTGTAGTCAATTTTATTATTGTAGCATTTATTAACTCAATTACAAGAGACTAATTTATTTATTTTTTTTATACAAATAAATATAAATTTCTTTAACTAAAATACAATCTTTAAAGCTTAAATCACCCAATTTATGCTGAAAATTGAGTATGATCTTTTAACTTTTTTTACTAATTTCTACAAACAGTTATAAAGTATTCTCACATGTTTCTTTCAAATAGTCAAAAACTATATATTTAATTAAATCATAATCGAGAGTATAGCTACAACAAATTCTTAATTTATTGCATTGAAATATGTTAAGATTAAATTGCATAGTAACTTATAAATAGTAGCTCCATTTATATACAAATAACATTTCACAAGTTAGGTTTTGAGTTCAATTAAACTCCAATGGGTTATGATTATCAAAACATAACTAAAACTATAATAGTTATGTATCATCACAAAAAAAATTAAAAAATATTGTCTGATAACTTATTGTTTAAAATTTCGAAAAATGTCTATAAATTGTGATCAGCAACAAACTACAACGTTTGGTACTTCACTTGTCACACCCAAATTCATAACATTCATTTTCGAATAAATAATGCGATTTTAGCAACCATTTTTTTCTTTAAATTGGATTAACAATTGGGAAAATATAAAAAAAAAAGATGAAAAACATGCATTACTTAAAACTCGACCACTGTTGGGCCATATACAAAACCAAGCTTAAGAGTATGCGGAAGCAATGGAATGATTTTAAAACAAATGCATGTAAAACATCTATCTATATTTAGAGTTTGTATAGTTTTACAAAAGAATGGTATGCCCAAAAGCTAGGAGCTTGACCTCAGATCAAGTATCGCACTGCTAGCTCCCCGAAAATGATGTCCCCACCGCACTACTGTCGCTTTGCACAGTCATCGCCAACAAAAAAGCATCGTGAGTAAATAAATACCCAGTAAGTACACCTATCAACACTTACCAAATTAATTAATGCATAAGTACTCGTTGGTAAAGTGTGTTAGATGTTTTGTACATCAAAAGTATAGAAATTCATCCTAATCATTATATACTTCAATAAACATTAGTTCATTATTCAAGGTCAGGAATCATCCTTCTTAACTGCTCCTACTATTCGGGTAATATAAGCTACCTATACGTTTCGTTCTTCCTTTCTTCATACTTTTGTTTTACACTGTTCATATAACTAAAACAATATGGGGAACGGCCTGAGTATCCCGTTCCCCAACCCATTCTATTCTTCTGTCCAAGTCAGTTAGACCGAACAGCCTAGAGAACGGTTTGACCCCAACCGTTCTCGAACCCGTTCTATTCTTCTGGAATGCTCCGAGAAAAGAAACTGCTTGAGGAACGTCATGCCTAGCCCGTTCTCCAGACCACTCCATCCTTCTGGAAATAGAACTTAGCAAATTCACACAACACACAACAAATCACATATCATTCAAGTTCATACCACAATAAACCATCCATAAAACAACATCCATACACAAATTTTCTAGTATTTTCACAACACAACTCTTGAACTCCATTCCATTTCCTTTTGCTTATCATTTCATTAACACCTCATTTAATCTTGACATTCCATCATCCAATTCACACACCATATAGCATTCACATCACCATACATTTACACAAACATCCATACTTTCATAAATAGCAATACATCAATAAATGAAATGAATGCCAATTTAAATGCTTATGAAATTCACATGCGAAATAGCCCGAGTTTCATCAATAATATCGATTGGAGAGCCCTCGCTCTCTATTCTTTTCTTGAGAGATCTCTCTCTTTAAATGTGGACAACTCCCCTTTTCATCATATTTTCTTAGAGCTCTCGCTCTTTTAATCGTTTGGGCAACTCTTTTTTTTTATTTTCTAGAGCTCTCACTCTTTTTCTCACAAATGGGCAACTCCCCTGTTTATCCTTCTCACATGAACACACAACTATGCTCATGCAATGTCATCATCATATGAATGCAAAATCAACATTTACATTCGTCGCATCTCATGCTTCATACACATGCCACGATTTTCCTTCCATTCAATCCAAATTTATCCATGAATCCACATACAATTATCTTTATCAAGGCTCAACACGCACTACATTTTCACTCATCAATAAATTAACTTTATTAATAATCGAGTCATCGTCTTGTACATTATTCATTAGCTGTCCATTAA
>CANYCX011958482.1:0-15249 GCA_948193385.1 Breynia disticha f. nivosa | reverse complement strand
TATATATATATACATACCTATATATATATATATATATATATATATATGATTATATATAAATATATATTAGTATATATGTATATATACGCATATACATACCTATATATATATATATATATATATATATATATATATATATATATATAATATTCATATACATATATATTAGAGCTGTCAAAACGGGTTTGCGTGTCGTGTTCGTGTCGTGTTAACATACTCTGTTGACACGATTACACATGACATGAACACGGCACGTTTATTAAACGGGTTAAATTTTTAAATACGAACACGACCTGTTTATTAAGCGCGTCAACACGACACGACACGTTTAACACGTTTAAATTTTATATAAGTTATATTTAACACGTTAACCTGTTTATTACATGTTTAAAGTACGACATGACGCGAATTATAAAAATTGATCTTATATGGTAAAATAAGATTCTCACAAATACATAAATGGCCAAATAACAAAAAATAACATTAAAACTAGTCATTGACATAAAATAACAATAGTTTAAACAACACATTATAATAAGATTAAAAATTGAATTTAAATTTTCAAATGCATTAAAGTAAAACTTGATGAACAAAAAATTTGTTCTTCTTCATCATTTAAATTGAATTCCGTCATCCAAATCCTACAAAGGAACAAAATAAAATCAAATGAGTATAATAAGAAATAAGTGAAAAATAAAGCATAATTACTATTATGCTAGCCTTTAGTCCATATATCCAATCGTAGACTAAAAGAGTATATAGCATGACAAAATAGATGCTCAGTTTATAGTTCTCAGTTTCTCACATCATGGTGAAATTGGGCGTGTGTCCATCATTTGTAGTTTGGGGAATAAAACTGGAGAGCAAATGCAGAGAGTGTGGTGTGAGTGATATGTATAAGAACTATGGTTAGCTTTTATTTAAATTTTTTATACTTAAGTGGGTCGTAAACGTGTCATAATTTTGTCGTGTCGACACAAGACACGATTACTCGTTTAACTTAAATGAGTTAATCGTGTCATAACTGTGTTGACACGATTATGACACGAATACGTTTAATTTTTACGTGTCATAAACGGGTCGACACGTTTATGACACGAACTTGTTTATGCTAAACTCAAACCCTCTTAAGAGCATGTCGTGTAAACGTGTTGTGTCGAAAATTGATAGCTCTAATAAATATATATATATATAAATATATACATATACATATACGTGTGCACGCGCACACAGATGTTGAGTGTGAACTATATGGTATAGTGATTACAGGTTATTGTTTGGTGATTTTCAGGACACAGTAGATTCACAATAGTCGTGCTTAATTTACACGGGCATCGTGCTAAATAGAACAAGGGACGTGTTAGTCCAACACAAGACCGTGCCCATGGGAGTATTGAACTAGGTCATGTTCCAACCGTGCCTTAGGATGTGTTGTATATGTTGTTTGCCTAATAATCGTACAATAAATGATACATTAATAAGAGAAAATTTATATGACTAATAACATTATAAAATAGAAAGAAAAAGTTTTAAATTATTCATAAATTAAAGTTAATATAAACAGTCATTATACCATTAATACCGTAACTAGTTTAAGTTATATTTTCTTTGTGTTTATAAACAATTTTTTTTGTTATGTATACATATTACAGAAAACATAAGGAGTAAAAAGAGATTAATCGAATAAATAATAATAATGTATACATACAATAGGGTGTTAAAACCTTTTTTTGAGTTGGACTACACAATTTCGCTTCGCTTCTTTCCTCTCTGGTTTCTTCTATTTTCATTCCAAAGCCGGCCGGAAGGACATTTTCTAATGTTTCTTATCTTTTTTACTAACATTTATTATCCTTACCACACTTAAGAAAAATATAGGATAGTATGATGGACTTATTGATGGAAAATGGAAAAGAGAGTTGTGCTTTAGGGATGTAAATGAGTTGAGGATTTTATGAATGATTTGTGGTTCGACTCGTTAAAAAATTTGTTCTTGACTCGATTTAATAATAAATAAGTTAAGGGTGAACAAAATTTTAAGTTTGTTGTAATGAAGAATCGGGCTTGTGAAAAATGGATGCTACATTCGTATTTTTATATGTATATAACAAAGTAAATCCATATACTAATTTAAATAAAATATATAATATGTTATGATTAATTTTATACTAACTAAATAGCACAATATTATCAATAAAGAAAAACGAACAGAGTGTCATCAAGTGACCAAAATAACAAATAATTATGGTCAATTTCATTTTTCATTCGAATTAAAATATTGTTTTACCTTTAATAATTCAATTTGTTGTGCACTTATAAATGTACTAGAAAAAGGGATTAGAGTATATCACATCCTTTCAAGTGAAAAAAATATGACTATCAATTTGTATCAATCGTGTCGTAATTATGTTATGCTATTTTTTATTAGATATTATTATTTATGACATGATAAAAATTGAATTCCTATTATTAGTGTCATGTCATAAATATATATGCACAAATCATATAATCATGTCCGAAACTGACAGTTCTAGGAAAAAAATGATTAGAACATCCCTAATAATAATCCTTTTTTTCATTTATTAAACTATTCTCTTTACTCATAAACATCACTAAACTTTACAGCTAGATCTATCATACTTCTTATATATCTCTCTTTAAACAAATGAGGTCCACCAGTGAATCTCACCTGCCATGAAGTGGTTTATATATATAAATCATCTTCTTGTGCTAAAATTCTTCTTATCATAAAGGTTTACCACATAAGCATCAAGTGGATGTGTTGCACCACTTTTCGCTCATTGACACGTGGAGCACACAGTATGTTCGATAACAAGGAAATCATAAACATTAAGTGGGTTTAATATGCCTAAAGTTATATAGGACTTTCAGTGGCTTAAATTTTTAGACTACGGAAAATACTTTGAATTGTTGACTAACTTACACTAAAAAACGTAAATGTGATCTACTTGAACTATTGAACATAAATCTTAAAGTATTAATTAAACTAATTGAATTGCAATTAGAAATGGAAGTTACACCAAGTTACAATGACTTACAGGTGGACTGAAACTGTACATATGCTTGATCAATCCAGCCTTGCCACTCACGAGTGAGACTTTGGTGAAAATAAACAAAGTAAAGGCCAAGACTATAACTAATAGAAACACTGAAAATACTAGGTAAAGGCAAAAGTGAGTTTGTCTATGCCTCTCCTCTTCTGGCCATCAGTTCTCCTATTTATAGACTTAATTTGCCGACAACTTGAGTTAATTTGAATTCGACAGTTATGATGCAAAAAACTTCCTTCCATTAATCAGTTTTCCACGTTCTATTGGTTTTCAAATGTGCCCACATTTTCTTCATAACTTCAAAACTATATTTGGAAATTGTCATCCCTCCACATTTGTCCATTATCTCTTTAACTGCTAATGCTAACTCACATTCCTTTTCATTTGATATAATGTCTACCAAGTTCAAGTTTAATCTTTCTAAGCCGACCTTTATATTATTCACTCGACCCTTTAATAATAAAACTGCTCGAATTTTCTTTGATAGTTCGACCCACTTATACTCAAACTTTTACTGACTTCTTGGTCGACCCATGTATGTTCAACCACCTTTTGACCAACTCTTTCTCTCGCCCATTCTTAATTGACCCTCAATTCTTCCTAATCAGTCTCTTCTATTTTCGACTTTCCTAAATTAATCCTTGCTCGATTGTTCCATAATCGAATCCTCTTCCACAATCAAGGTCTTCTTTCAATTCTTCTCTTTATGGTAGTCGAACTCGAACCTTCTCTGTTTGACAAAGGATGAAGTTTTCTTCCTTCATTAAATTGTCCTGACATTTCATTAACTCATTTTGACACCTTTTCGATCTTTTCCCCTTTATCTTTTCAAGTTCTATCAACTTTATTCTTTTTTTTTAGTATTCCCAACTCTTGTTCTCTAATATGTTTTGAGAATTTAATGTTTGATCACACATTCTAATTTCCACCTTATCTTTTTTATCCCAACACTAAATGATTTCTCTGCTCATTATTAACTTTTCTTTGATTTTTTCTTTATTCGGCCACGTGTCACTTTGCTCTAACACATGATGTTATTAGATTGTACCACCTTTACTAATTAACCCTCCATTAGTTAGATGGAAATGATTTCTTACAGAAAATATTTTTCATGTTTTAAAATTTTATTTTTTAAAATTTTATTTTTTAATATTTTATTATCACATATTTAAAAAAATAAAAAAATATATAATTTTATATTTTACATAAAAAAAATAATTTCTTTAAAAATATATAAAAATAATTATTATTTTTTATTATTTTTAAATTATTTTTTGTTGACTTATTTTCCATTTACAACAACCATTAACAAATCAAGAAAACACCGTATCAAAAAATGAATTCCCCAAACGAACGCAGCCAAGAGAGAATAATTCAACAAAAACATCAAAGGATTTGACTGCGATTAAGAAAACCTAGAAGGCATGGTCAAAACAAAAATGAACACGGAGATGGGAGATTGACAAGAAGTCGAGTTCATCCGATAGAGTTTGTAATACTAAAAGAAATGCAGAGATCATGGCGGAATTCAAGAGCCTGTAAAGATTTGTTGAAGACAACTTCAGACTCAGACTCAGACTCAGACACAGACACAGAGCAGCAAAATCAGCAACTACCCACATATCATCCACTTTCCTATGTTGCGAAGAAACACAATTCGCAACTCAAATTTGCTGAGAATTCAATCCACCTCATTCCGTTTCTTCTCCTTCTTTGCGCTCTCATTCTCTGCTTCTTCTCCATTCCTGGTGAACTTTTGAACCATCAAACTTCGATTTTTTGTTAGCAAGCAGAATTCAAGGCTGTTTCTTTATTTATTGAATTGATTTTTTATGACTATTGGTTTTAGTTAGAGATTGATTTGGGAGATGCTAGATTATTTTCTGTACATGTTTGAGATTTGACGGAAACACGGGTAATCTCAAAACCTTTCAACAAGACTTGGCCACTGATTTTAGATTTGATAAAAAAAAAAAGTCGATGCTGTGGAGCTCCTCTGAATGTTCTTTGTTTCGGTTGATTTCAAATAACTTTCCATTTTCCTCACCTCTGCCTATAACTTGATCTGGGCAACTTGGAATCGCAATTGTTTTGGATTGAGTGATTTGTTTCCTTTATTGATTTGATGTAGGAGCGTAGATGTAGATACCATTCATAAATTCATCATTTTATATTTAATTTAATTGCAGAAAATAATTGGATTCATTTTTCTCATTGAAAATTGATGTGCTTGATCAATTGGATTGTATACAAAATGATTTCTTAGTTAGTAAAGGAAAAAAAAAAGGAAATTATGCGAGTTTGCAGAGTTAGAACTCATTCATTTTATGACAGATTTACGGCTGAGAGAAATTAATCTGAATTTGCAGTTTCTCCATTGCATACTACATGTTATACTAGACTACAGAGCTTAATATTCTCTTGAACTCCTTGGTTGTACATGTAGTTCTCTTTTTCTCTGTGTATGTTGTGCTGCTGTAATGTTTGTAGAATTGTAAAGTTTTATATCTTTTTTGCATTATGATCTATGTTTGGCGACGTTTTTAATCTTTATGTTTCATTAAGATTTAAAAAAAAGAAGACAAATTGAATTATGAAAAGATTTTCACATTAGTTCCTGACATCCTGCAAAATTGTCCTTGTTGGCAGAGTCAAGGATTTGAGGATTCTCAAATGGTTTCTTAGCTTTACAGAAAGGATAAGGGGATTAGAAGTCTGAAGAGTTTCATAGGGTGGTTTACAGTTTACTAAACAAAATTTATGTTGGGGGCTTGCAGCTTCATGAAGATTAAATTCAAAAGCTTCATAACTCATCAAAGAAGCAAGCTATCATATCAGACTAAGCAGCAGACTTATCCAGTTTCAGGTTCAGACATCATACATATGATTGAAGAAGTTTTATGAACATATTTTCTATCAAATGCACACAATATTTCATATAAACTGTATCAGTTGTTTGGCTAGAAATTAAAAAATGTTATCTCCAATTCAGATTTCGACATCGAATGGATCGAACCGCGCAATTCTGCAGAATTTTTTTTCTTTTAAATTAGCATCTCAGTAGAAGTTGAATTTAACCTTCAATTTTTCTCTTGTGAAGACAACTCCTGTACTGATTGCGAAAGTTTCAGGTTGGCCCGGACAAGACACTTTTAACTACCTAAGTTAGCTGCAGAAATTTTTTTACGGGACAACCATCCCCTTTGTATTGTTTCCGTTTCTGACGGGCATTTTATTAAAAAAGTTAAAAAATTTTATTAAATTATATGATCGATTAAAAAAATATTTATCATTTCTGGTGATTTTGTAATAATTCTTGATTTAGTATTTTTTTTAGGGTGCGATATAATGTTAGGTGTGAAAAAATATCATTTCATGTAGTTTTTAATTAAACATAATTGTTGATAATTATAGAGGTAACGGTTGAAAACAATATGAAATTGATAGAATTAATGATTGTTATAATAGTTTGATGATAAGTTTAATAATGTTATAATAATTAGAATTAATAATTGTATAATAATTTGAGAATAATGAAGTGAATTAGATAAAATTATCTTATATATATTGTCATTTAATTAAAATAGTTTACAGTTCGGTTTCGGTTCCATGAACTTTGGAATTGTGAACCATCGGATTTAGTTCTGAGCTGACATTTCAGTTCATTTTTTGTGGAAAAATCGAATCGAAACTAAAATTGTCAATTCTGACTCGTCAGTTTCGAAACTAGAACCGAACCACTAGAACCGACTAGTTTGCGATTCTAAATTAATTTATTTGATGATAATAAAATAAAAGCATATATATGCTTATTATATTAAACTAATTTTTTGAAAAAAAAATATATTATAATTAATTGATTCATAATATTTGTGAGTAAAAAATAATGTTATATAGTTAAACAATATTGATAAAAATAAACAATATATGATCATGATAACAATATTTATAAATAATTTTACATGTCGTAATTGAGAGTTTTACTACGTATAATTTTTTATATGCAAGTGATTTTGTTGGTAATGTTAGATATGATTCCTACTTAATTTAGCTTTATCAAGAACTGACTTCGGTAAAATTAAAAATAAAATATTAAACCAATTATAATAATTAAAAGTAATTAATTCGACACTTTAAAATAAATTATAAAATTATATAAATGCTAAATTATAATTATTTAGTTATTTTTGAATTTATTTTAATAAAACAAATGTATTGTATGATATATTTTAAAAAAAATGACAGATTAAATTAAGGCTAATAGTGGCTATTAGATTTTGCTATTCAAAGAAAAAAGACTCCCATTACAAGCAAAAATAAAGGTTGACACATTATAAACAAAAAAAATGATAGATTCAGATGAAAAACACCCTCCCTACCCATTATAATGGTGGTAATTACCCACAAATGTGCTCTTTTAAGTTTTACTATTTAAGATATAGCACCCTAGTTTACTTAACTAATATTATAACAATATTTTAAATTTATTTTATATTTATATCATTTTAATGTTTGTATATTATGAATATAACTAAACCATATCTGCTCCTTTTTTTACGCTTAAATTTGAAAATAAAAGATTCACTCATGACTTAATCGCAGCCTTTCATATTCTCTGTCTTTTCATTTTCTATTCTCTTTGATCGAACAGGAGAGTCTCAAGCGTCTTCTTCGCGGCGTTTCAATATTGACGTTTTTGGGTGCAACATCTAGCAAAAGTGTTCTTGCGATTTCTTCCATCAGAAAACTTCTATCCGATAACGTCTGATTGAGGTAATGAATCTTGGCGAGTTTTTTTTTTGTGTCACTTCGCTAACGAGGTTTTTGGTTGGGATTTCTTTTCTTTATCTACATGCGATTGAAATGGTTTTTTTGTTCTTTGATGATTGGGTGGGTTTTCGTTGGAGATGTTTCCGTGCCGTTGTGTAATTTATAAAGTGATGTTGAATGATTTCTGTGCATTTAGGAATTTGAAGATGTGATCTTGTGTGAACCTATTGACATTGGTCTGAACTTGTCATTTTGTTTGATCATGTGTGAATCTGTGTATGGTTGTGTTTTTTTTATTATGAATTGACTCTGTGAACATTTGTGAACCTTAGATTTGAGTGTGAATGATTATTTTGTTGTGAACCTTATGTTGTGAGTTTTTGTAAATGATTGTGATTGAGTGGGTTTTCGTTGAAGATGTTTCTGTGCCATTGTGTAATTTATAAAGTGATGTTGAATGATTTTTGTGTGTTTAGGAATTTGACGATGTGATCTTGTGTGAATCTATTGACATTGGTTTGAACTTGTAATTTTGTTTGATCATGTGTGAATCTGTGTATGGTTGTATTTTTTTTTATTATGAACTGACTCTGTGAACATTTGTGAACCTTAGACTTTGAGTGTGAATGATTATTTTGTTGTGAAGCTTATGTTGTGAACTTTTGTGAACGTTAAAATATTACTGTAATGAGCATTTTCATTGTGAAATTGGCAATGTGAACCTATGTGAACTTTTAAAAGTTTGGTTGTCTGACTACGTGTGTTTGTGAATTTCATCTCGTGAACCTCTGTGAACTTCAGAGTGTTTAAGTTTGAATTCTCATTTTTTTTGTGAACTTGCCATTGTGAACTTTTGTGAACATCTTTTAGTGTTGCTTAAATGAGATTGATTTGAACTTGACGATGTGAACATGATCGAACTTTAAATAGTGAGGTTGAATGAGCACAAGTGCAGATGTGTTTTAATGTGTGTGAACCTGTGTGAACTTCTGATCCTGATTTTATTTTGTTCTTTTTTTTGAAGGGCATTGATTTTGTTGTGCTCGTGGGTGAACATTTTGGTGAAAAAATCTTGTTTTTTCATCATGCAGATCTGGCAGCAGTGTTGAAGAATGTATTGCCAGTTAATTTCTTGACCTTTTTAAAGGAAACGATTTTCGAGCACATTTTAGAAATTGGGGCTATTTAGGGGTAGCCACAGTTGCCACATGGATTGATGTTGAGGGAGATTGCAAATCCGGATATTCATTCATTTCTTGTATGAAATTATGTAGATGAAGTTGTACATATCTTTGTTCATGTTCTTGAATAACATCTCTATGAAAGGCGCGTAATTTGTATTGGAAGGTATCAACATCTCTGTTAATTTGAATTGCTTGTAATTGTCGTTTGAATCCCATGTTCCGTCATATTTGAGAAATATTTGTATTTATTGGGGCATTTTCATCTGTTTTTTCAAAAAAAAAAAGAAAAAATGTTGTTAAATGACAATGTGTAAGCAGTTGAATGCAAGAAATATTTATGCTCATGGAAAACAATAAACATCAACAAATGTTTATATATGTGAGCCTTAGTTCGTGCGTGTAATGATCATTTATGTGACTGACATGGTGATTTGCAAGTGAACTTATGTGAACATCCGCTATTGTGAAGAAGTGTTCGTGAACTCATATGTGAACCTATGCATGTGAACTTATGTGAACCTCCGCCACTGTGAAGAAGTGTCCGTGAAATCATATGTGAACCTGTGAATGTGAACTTATGTGAACGTCTGCTTTTTGTGATGAAGTGTTCGTGAACTCATATATGAACCTGTGCATGTGAACTTATGTGAACTTTCGCTTTTTGTGATGAAGTGTTCATGAACTCATATGTAAACCTGTGCATGTGAACTTATATGAACCTTTATCATTGTGAAGAAGTGTCCGTGAAATCATATGTGTCCGTGAAATCATATGTGAACCTGTGCATGTGAACTTATGTGAACCTCCGCCATTGTGAAGAAGTGTCCGTGAAATCATATGTGAACCTCTGCATGTGAACTTATATGAACCTTAAAACCGATTTTTGTATATCCTGAATTCCCTGTTGTGAACTTTAAGTACGTGAACCTTTGTGAACCTTAAGGAACTTTGACCACAAGAACAATTGAAAAACAGAACTGATAGATAGAATCACGTTGGTCAAAATTGAAATAATTTTGCGATTCTGAAGAATTAACTTAAATTGTAATCAATAAGAATGATTTCAAAAATTTTTATACTTGGATTGAAGCACATTAACCGATTTCTCCAAACAAGTTTTGTGAATCGTTTTTCCTTGATTTCGGAGAACAAAAGCAATGTTTGGATTGTTTTTTTTTATTTCTTCAATTGCTAATTATGATGATTGGGTGTTTTCGATTTCAATAGTTGGTTTTCTAAAGGTTAAAATTTGTTAGATTTGAGAATTTGAATTGAGAGAGATTTTAGGAGTGAGAATCACGCATGATTGTATCCTGATATTCAGTTAGTCATAGTTTGACAATTTTTTAAATATAGAATGTTTGGATTGCCATCTTTTTAATTAACAAAGTTAGTGGTTATTTTCTCAATATGCAAACATTAAGTATTAAGTTTGTTAAATTTTTCCATTATAATACCTTCCTTCCTTCCCTATGCAATCATCATTCCCACCATATTCAGGTCTTTTTTGGTATATTTAACAAACGTACTGAGAAGTAAATTACTGGAGAGGTAAATTATTGAAAAGTATAAATTTTATGTATTTGATTTAAAAGTATAATTCTTTATAAGTGTATAATAATTTTTTATGCCTATAATATCCTTGATAAAATAATAACATAATTAAAATATATATAATTTTAAAATTATATAAAAAATTAATATCATGAAATTTATACATGTGTTTTATAAAAATATATTATTTAACAGAAATTTTCATATAAATTGGTATCAATAAATTGGCTTCAAAACTAGTCATTAGCTTATGCAATTGAACTAGTTGTTTTTTTATATACTTTACATAATGTAATATGATGTGACAAAACAAAATAAGGAATAACTTTCATATCAATTTTTAGTAATATCTGCACAAAGAAATTTCCACAATCAGAGCCTAATTTTGTGAGAAAAATGGGTCTCACAGCAATCACATCAACACACTGGCATTCGATTGTCATAACAGTTTATCATCATAATAATCTTTATTGCAAAAACAAAATACAATGACAAATTGTAAGAAAAAACACAACTCATATCACATAATAAAATAAGTGAATGCATAACATGGTAAGGCAATATGCTGCTAAGAAACAACCTCTATCAAATTGCAGCTCATGTATTTTTTCAAGTAATTCATCTATAGTTGTGATAAAGAACCAATATATACATATGTATTTTTACAATCTTTCATTACAAATGGAAAAGATGAGTCACTAAAACAAATCTTACTTTCTAACTACTTTAAATTCACCATTCACGTACATTTTAGTTGTGATCTCATCAAAAGACAAAATAATGCAATGCTAAAATATGATCGTCCAAAAATAAAAATATATCAACATTGACATGTGGAAAAATTACTCGGGCAATAGCAAACTAAGCACATTAATTTTCTTGAAGTCATTTAATGTAACGACGTCAAAATTTTAAAATAAAAAAAATAATAATAATATAAATAATAATAAATTGAAAGTTAAATTTATTAACTTAAATAATTGTGGTCTAAAAAATACCGAGTTCCAGTAAAAAACATAAGATTTGACATTTTTAAAACCATGTAATTGATTTCAGAGGAGAACGCACAGTCAATGTAACATTCCTATCTTAAATCCCCATAATTAGTAAATGATAATGAAAGTAAGTTTAAATGAATATAATATACATTAAGAATTGTTAAATTATATGATAGGATAGTACTGCAGAAAGCAGAAAACCAGTTATAGAGAAAACTGCAAAAAATTTTGAGTTGCAGTCTGCAGACATGAGGGGCGTGCTGATGGCACGAGGGCGTGCTCATTGGAAATGTAATGAGCACAACTATGCTAAGGTAGAGCATGATCAAACTTTCTAGAAAAACGAAATGTCAACATGATGGTTGTGTAGAACAACATGATGGGCGTGTTGATAACACGAGCCGTGTTGATCCATGAATGGGTCGTGCTAAGGTGCAAATCATGCAAGGAAGTTAGAAATTGTAGCATGAGCTGACATGTGGACAATAGCACGGGGCGTGCTTAGGTCGACACGATCGTGCTTATCAATTGAATAGTACTAAACCCAAACAGAAACTTCATTTAAGGAAAATAGAGAGAGAAAATCGAGAGAGAATGAGCTGAGAGAGTTCTAGAGAGAAAAAGGTGATATTGTGGTGGAATCATTTGTAAAAACAACAAAACGAATCATAGGAGAAATTCGGATAGCGATATTGTCACGCCCAGAAAATTTTTGTTATTTATTTGAATTATTAAGTTTAATTAAAAATTTATCAAGATAAGTTGTATACATTAAGTAAAATTTTACAAGTATAAAATTTGTTGAAGAGTGATTAAAATTTCAAATCGCTAATATCATACGCGATAAAATTTTAATATTGCGATTGAAATGAGATACAAGAAATAAGACCGGGATGATTAGATACAACTAGAGGGGTAGAATGGGTTTTTATTACACCACATCCACACTCTCTCTCCTCAAAAACCCTCTCTTCTCAAAAACCCTCTCTTACCCGTTTTCCTCCTCCTCCCCTCACAAAAATCCATTTTTCACTCTCCCAATCACTCAAAAAACCTCAATCAAGTTTCCTAGGACATTATCCAACCTGTTGGAACTTCGATTTCGGTAAGAACACCTCTTAAATCTTCTGAAATTCGAAAAATCTAGGTGTTTTAAAGATTTATGTTGCTGAAACTTCAAATGGATATAATTTCTTGTGTGGTTGTCCGATTGGAACAAAATTGGTGTCCATAGAAAGCTCTTGCAATGCTCTACAACTTTTTAGTTATGAGTTTTTACTGAATCAAACGTTTTGATGATCAAAATCGTGATGAACAATTTGGGTGAATAGTGACCCGATTTTAAAAAAGTTGTGATTTTGATTTCTGGGTGTTTTAATCAAAATGTAGGTTTGAGAAAGTTGTATTAGAGTTAAATAAACATGTTAAAAACATGTTTTTGATCCAGAAATCAATGGTTGAAGAATTGGAAGCAAAAATGAGTTAAGTTCATAAAAGAAATAGTTAAAATGTTATAAGAAGTAGGTGTTAAAGTTTGGTAAGTTGAAAGTTAAAACTCCTAAAAAACACTCGAATAATGAATATTTCGGTGCCTTTTTAATGAAAGGCTTATGTTGTGTTGTTTAGGAGCTAGTAGTATTGGAAGTAACTGCGGAGAGAACTCCAATCGGTTTACCTAGCGTGGATGTTGAGGTAAGTGCTTTGAACACAGTCACTTGCCTATTGATAATCTCCTTACATGTTTAAAATATATTTGGCTTTGAATGTTACAAATATGGCTTGAATGCATGTTATTGGGAATGCAAAAGTTTGAAAGATGTAAATTGATTGAGTTGAAATATGTATGTACAAAAATGATTATGCTTGAAATGTATGTAGTTGAATTTGACTTGAAATGGAATGTACAAATTGATGTTTAATGCATGAAGGTTTACTTGAATTGAATTGATGAAGTAAGTCTTGAAGTTCTTATGATGTAATGAGAAATGCATAATGCATTGTGATTTGGCATTCACGAGGCATAACATATCACCAAGCATGAGCATTGACATTTACGCACGAAATGAGAAATATATGAGGAAATGAAATGAAATAACATAAATGCTAAAATGGGGGAGTAAGACCCTGGTTGGGTGTTGCCAACATTGATTGGGTACTTCTAGCGGGCATCCATAAGAGAAAAGGGTAAGACCTTGACTTGGGTTCCAGTGGGCACCTAAATAGGAAGGGGTAAGACCTTGATTAGGATTCTAGTGGGCACCTAAATGAGAAGGGGTTAAGACCTTGACTAGGATTCCAGTGGGCACCTAAATGAGAAAGGGTAAGACCTTGACTAGGATTCCAGTGGGCACCTAAATGAGAAGTGGTAAGACCTTGGCCTTGGCTATTTCGGCTGGCACCCATCAATAAATACTGTCATGCTCTGGCCCTGGATATTCCGATGTTTAATATCTGGGTTGATCAACCTTAATAAGAAAAATGAGAAAATGAGAATGAGAAAATGAAAGAAAGACAATGACCATTGTATATGAAAGGTTGACCCTTGAGGGCAATGAAAAGAGAGTGCAAACATGATATTGTGCATTCTTATTAAGCATAACATGCATGCGATGAAAATGATGAAACGAAATGCGATGAATTATGATCCATGAATGAATGATGATTTGAGATATGTTGAGCACAATAATGGGGTGATGAAATGTGAGATCACCATATTTGTATCATTGAGTACGAAAAGATGTGAATGGTAAATGCAATAATATATTAAAATGCGTTTGAGCATGAATTGCACGATATTTGGTATGAAAATATGAATGAAAGATGATGTGATTATTGTGAGCATGAATTTAGATTTTTTGAAGGCATTGAAAATGCCTGTGATGTTTCGAGTTTTCATTTTTGAACTTATGCTTGAATAATTGATGATTTTGAGTGTGAAGTTACATTGTTGATATGATGGACAAAACAAAATAGGGTGCTCATAAAACAATAGAGTGTATTCACGCATATGTTTATGATTAGATTATGGAAATGTTGATTTGGCCTTGTTTACTTGTTTGTTAGTGTGTAGTCTTGTATGTGTTATACACTTGTTATGTGACGCTCAAAATTAAAATGAATATTTTCTAAATATTCAAAAACAATACCAATTTTAATTTCAAATCTCAAAAATAAAGAAACATTTTTCTAAACCTTTCAAACAATTGTGAAAACAAACATGGATATAGAAAATAATTATTAAACAATAAATTTGAAATGTAAAAGTAAATACATTTCTTTTAAACATCTTTTCAGAACAATCCACGTTGGTGAAATACGTGCTCGAATCCTCCTTGCGGCAATCCTGCTATACCTGCACAATCATTTAAAACAAACAAAAGGGGTGAGTATAAAGATATACTCAGTAAGTGTCAACCCAATTTAAGTTTAAATGAAGTGCAGGGGTCCAGTTAGCACAGATGTGCTGATGAACACGAGGACATGTTCATACCTTCATCCCCAATATTTAATTACTATATTGAACTTCAAGTTCATTTATATTCGATTTTTATATCCAACACGATGTCGTGCTGGTCAGTACAAGGACGTACTGAGTTATCAACTTTCCATTCTTAACTTTGTTTCTTATATATTTCCAGAATATTATTTGTACGATATGTACAATCCGATAAA
>CANYCX011958257.1:0-18171 GCA_948193385.1 Breynia disticha f. nivosa | reverse complement strand
GGAAGCAAAGAAAGATGACGAGGGTGTCGGGGCGAGCCTATAAAAAGGGAAAGGAAGCAGGTGAAGGTTCAGAGTGAGCCAAGAAAGAAAAAGAGAGCAGAGAGCGAGGAGATAGGAGAAAGAGAGAGTTAGGGTTTGAGCACAGGAGACCGACGATTTGAGCAGGCTCGGTATTTTGGAGATTTTATACAGATTAAATTGTGAGTAATCCAGACCTAGTTTTAAATTAAGTTAATGCTTAGACCTGCTAGCGTGTGGATATTTGTTTATAGATGATTTACGTGTTTATTTTCTAGGGTTGATTATTATGTTTGATTATTATATATGTCTTATATGTTTGTTAGATGAAACCCTAGAATATAATCCTAAGAAAGCACAGATAAGTAATTAACTTATAAAGTTGAAAATAATGAAGTAAGAACATATAGAAGAACATATAGAAGAACAAATGAAAGGAAGTCCATGATCTTTCATGACTTCACTGAATTCACAGATGATCGTATTGTGATAAATATGATTAATCGATGATAAATGATAAAAGAGCACGTGAATGAACTCAGACATATGATTTCATAGCCATATGATGAATTACACTGTGACATGATCTCCTGATCATAATCACGTGAATGAACACATGCAATTAATACAAGAATATATGCAATAATCACATGCACATGATAGCACATGCATATGACAACACAGTCATATGAATCACAGTCACAAGAAAGCACATGATTACATAGACATATGATAGTGGTGATGATATAGGTAGAGGTGGTGATAGGTGATGATGATGATAATGGTGGTGATGGGAGACAGAAGTATAATGGAGATAGAAGATAAATGGAGACAGAAATATAGTTACAGTTCAGTATAGCACAGTCCACATGTTCATATGTTCATATGTTTACAGAACAACATATGTTCATATGTTCACATGTTCATATGATAATCACTATTAAGAATACAGAACACAGATACAGAATACAGTAAAGTAAAATGTATACAAATGATAAGATATATGTGTCCTCACGTATATAAATATAAAGGATGAATCAAGGAAACAAGATAGAGTTAAATGATTATAAGTTAAATATATGATTACTCACTGAGCCCGTAACTCATGCAACTGTGGTTTTTGTTTCAGGAATATATAGAAGATAGTCCAGCAAGTGGGTCAGTTGCATCTCCTCAGCACTTCCTCTCTCTACAGCCAGACATTGGTAAAATGCTTTCGCATTAACAAGGTTAAATACATGATTATATGTTAGTAATCATAGGATGTTCATTTTGGTATCAGAGCAATATATGTAAAAGTTTAACTATATGATTAAATACGTAATAAAAGTAGGGAGGTTTCAAATAAAGTGGAAAAACTTACTGAGACTCATTCACCCACCGCTTTCGGACCCCCCGATCACTAGGGTTTCGTGAGGAATGAGGTTGGTGGAGGTTTTGAGTTATGGAAGAGGAGTGGGAAGGAAGAAGGAAGAGGAGTGGGAAGGAAGAAGGAAGACGTGTGGTTGTGGTGAAAAGGAGGAGAGTTAGGGTATATATATTGATTTACAGAATTGGACGGTTTTGCCCTTCCATCCTTTTACTCGATGTCCTATTTCCCGCTCGACTTAACTAATCCCTGATTATTGTTTGTCAAGCTTGATAATTACTTCAATTAATTTATCATAATTTTCTCCCGAATTATTATTCTAAATAATTCACGAAAAATTTACTTGTATTTTTCTTCGTATTTTAATTTAAAATTTTAAATTAAATGAGGAATTTAGGGCATTACAGCTACCTTCTTACATAGGAATTATTTTACACACCAATTTAGTAAGCATAAGAACACTTACACGTAAGCATAAGACACTTACCTAGAATATAAGAAAAATTAGCAATCTAAACCCTGAATCAAAATCCACTCAACCGTCATAAAGATCCTCCTGTATGTAATTAATCATATACAATTCATTAACTAATCATTCACACATTATTTCTTTACTTAGAATCATCAAAACATCATTTTTTATCCTTAAATCATCCATATGTCAACATTTCCAACAATTCCCTTTATAAGATAATCTTCCTAAAATCCATTCTTATCATGCTTTCCATCTTCAAATTCATACACAACAAGTTATTCAAGCTTTAATCACTCAACAACATATGTTTCCAGCAACAATTTCAATTCAAACATCCGAAATCATCAAATTTAATATACTCTTCATAAACTCTTTGTAAACCTAACATCAACCTTACCTTATTGACTTGGATTCTTGCAATAATTGAAGATTTTTCTTGTTAAATCACTTCCTCTCCCTGAAGATCAAGTCCTCTGATGTTTTTTAGCCTCCTCTGATGTTTTCTTTGCAGGTTTCAATTAAAAGTTCTTGAATGTCGGTTGAATTGAGCAAACTTTATATTTTTTTGCCAAAAACCGTGAAGAACGCATGGTGAACAGTTAACTACACTTGGTTGTTACGACTGCGCGTACGTCCCTGCCACAACGTGTACTTTGCTGGTTTCTAGCATTTCTCTATTTTCCTTGGTTATTTCATATCAACCTCATATCAACCTTCAATCAACCTTCATATATCTAAGTATAATTATTTATTTTTCATCGTTTCAATAATTATTTCCAAAAAATAAATTCTGGGATGTCATAGGTTTAGCAAAAAAGAGAAGCACATTTGAGAGAATCTAGTAGACATGGAAAGATGGTAGAGTATGCTTCAATCTATACAGGGTACATGGGGTATACGGGACCCATACCTTGACCAACTCGACCATAAATGTTTTATGGTAAGGGATGAGGAAGAGGATCTAGAAGAGGAGGGTAAAGTAGTGTCGCCCTAACCCCAACATCAATATCAATTTGGTAACATTATCAAATGAGGCATAGGGAAGAATGCAGAATGATGATAGAGGCTACTATTATTGTGGATAGCAGGGGAATTTGCTCTGGAATTGTCCAAAGAGACTCAATAGAATAGGAGTAGAAGGATATATTTCTAAGCCTTAGCCAACAGTGCAAAATGTGAGACCTATAGCTCCAACAACAAGTGTTAACAGAGGCAGGGATAGAGGAGCAATATCCAGCTGATCATTTGGTAGAGTAAAAGTTACTATAAGAATTCAACCACAAGGGCAAGCTTGGGTTTGCTATATCAGGCAGAAAGCTTCAAATGCTCCAGAAGTTATAACGAGTGAGATGCAGTTATTTAATGTTAGACTACATGCATTGATAGACTAAGGTTCTGCTTATTCATTTATTAAATTCAATATAACACTCCAAACTAATTATGTTCATTAATCATAAGTTATCATTTTTATTTAACTATTAAACCTTATACCTTAATTATCCACGTATAAAAATCTTAGTAATTAAAATTTTTTGATTCATTTTCATATTTTTAGCATTTATATTATTTAATTACCATTAATATATTATATATAAACATTTTTATGATTAACATGGTTATAAACATGACCTTACACATAGTCTAAAACACGACCCATGTTAGTGTAATACGTCCTATTGGCACGACCCTGTGTTAGAGTTGAATGCCCTCTATTTTATATGCAACATGGTGTCTGTGTTAGGTGGACATGGTCTATGTTATACCTATTGTAACCATTTATCAACCTGAATTCAAACCTTAATAAACTAAAACACAATTCTTTTCTTATTTTTATCCACTCAAGATCAATCAACAAGTAATACCTTAATAATCCATAACCATTAACAATAAAATATCATTATACTATATTAATAAGTCTCATATAACATATGTAAACATGCATTGTAACACCCCAAAAAATGCTAAAATTAGATAATACTCAAATTGAGATAAATAGCAGGATCGAGCTGAGAGGAACTTAACTGAAAGTAGAAAACAGTGGATCGACACGGGTTGGACACGGGCGTGGCATGGGTAATGCCACTGTGCTAGAAATAATGAGCACAAAATGGAGCATGAGATGTCCTAAAAACGTGTAAAAAATGCGGCACACGACCCTCGACACGGGCGTGTCGAAATTTGTGCCCGCTCAAACAGCTAAAACGCGAGTTAACGCATGAAAAGCATTTGACTCTGAAACCAACTCAAAAACTACCTCAAAAACTCTAAGAAAACCCTACTTACTGTAAGTGGTGAATGTGAGCAAAAAGGAGCCGATATTTCTTGTGACTTGGGAGCAAAAAATGCTAAGGTAAGGCCCTAGACCTTTGGTTTTGAGAAAATATGAGTTATTGTGTAGTTTTAAAAAAGGTAGGAAAAATGGATTGAGTACAGAGTTTGAGTGTGGAAATGGTTAGGGTCTTAAGGGTTAGAGAATATGGTGGAATTTCTTAGGGTTTAGAGAGGAAGAAGGGGAATAGGATGGGTTTAGTAAGAAAATTTGGGGGTTTTATTTAATTAAGGGTTAAATTGTTTGAAATGATATGGTGAATGATTTTTTGTGATGATGTGTGGTTGATATGTTATAGGAGGCAATTTTTAGAACCCGGATCGAAGCAGAGCCACGAGCCCGACTTTGTAGATTTTGAGGTAAGTGCACAACCAACACTTATCTTGGTATGTCTTACATCTGTATGGTTAAATAAATGCGATTAATTTCATTTTGTATCAAATGGTAGTTGAATGTGTCTTAAAAATGGATTAATGCTTGGTTTGGCCTTACTTGAGCTTCGTGTGGATTGTGTAATTGGATAGAAATGTGACATGTAAATGTGATACTTTAGCTTGATTTATGAATGAAGAAATATATTTCCATGTAGTGTGTGTTGATTTATGATAAGTGGTTTGATGACATGATGGTTATGATGAGCATAATATTGTTAATAAAGATTATGGAATGCGAGTAATGCCATGATAGATGATAAAAATGGAACGTGTTAAATGCTTTTTTGAAAGAAAAGAGTAATGTGGAAATTGGCCGTAATTTGTGTGATGATTTAGCATGATGAGATGCTTGAGAATGGTCGTGAATGCAAGTTTTGACATCATATATGCATGAGCATTTTGTGTGACACTTGCCCGCAAAAGATATGGAGATGGGCCTGAGGAAAAACTGAGCAAGAGCTCATGAATGTGTAATAAGGTAAAATGAGCAAAGGCTCAATAGTTATAAAAAATGAGGAAAATAGGGCAAGAGCTCTTTGGCCGTAAAAGAAACCAGGCTAGGCCTGAGGAAAACCGAGCGAGAGCTCATGATCGTAAAAAGATGGAAGACCCCCAGGGCATAATTGTGTGTAGAATGCATTAGCATTGTATAATGCATCCATTCCTAATTGTATGAAGTTTTTATGTTGAATTGGAAAGAAGAATGCCATGTAACTTGCATGAATGTGTACATGGGTGAATTTGACTGTGTAAGTGTTAAATTGTTAAATGTGTGTGGAATGAATAATTCGTTTATATACAGAATATGTGTTAGAAATGTGTTGAATGTTGGTTGTATGTGTGATGGATTGTGTGCATTAAGTGATGATGTAAATTGCAAGTTCCAAAGGGTAGGCACGGTGGGCATGCCAATAGCCACGACCTCGTGACAGACCATTAGAATAATAGGTTGGGTGCACGACCTCGTATTGGGAGGCACGTGGACCATACTAAAAGATTGTCCAAGTTCCAGAGTGTCAGCACAACCCCGTGCTGGTCAGCACGTGCTCGTTTCAGGTAGTTGTTCATGATTTATATGAGCACTATGGTCGTGCTCGTTGGTACACTCGTGTTCACTAGGAAATTTTTGAATTAAATTTAACAGAATTAAAAGACAAAATTGGTGGAGATTAAATGGGGATGATTGCTCTACTTCATAATGCACCTAAAACACACTAAATAATGAGTACTTATGCATTAACTACCTTGGTAAGTGTTTTAGTTGAGCTTACTGGGCATTTAGTTACTCATGTGCATGTGTGTTTTTGTGATGGTTGTGTAAAGCGTCAGTAGCTAATGGAAGGGACTCTCTCTGCTTTTGGGCAGTACTTAGGAGGTTTGACACTTGATTGTAGGTCGACGCCTAGCTTTTGAATTTTGGTTTTTATATACCATTTTGTAAATCTATACATACATTAGCATAGTGATGGTTTGCATACGTTTTACAGTGTAAACCGTTTTCTATGTGCTTCAGCATTACATTACATATTTTGTATACAACCACACAATGCTCATTGTTTTAATGGGTTAAAACTCTTTTCTAGTTTTCTCTCTCTCATCTATTTACCTATTTTAAAAGGAAAAAAAGGTGCCAATTTCAAGGTTTATTTGAAAATGTTATTTTAAAATTTGGTGTTCACATTTGGAAAAAAGGTTTATTTGAAAAAAGGTGCCAATTTTAAGGTTTATTTGAAAACTCTTTTTGTTTGAGCAGGGATTAGATTCCCTGTAGACTGTGCCAAAGTTATTTTCATTGCATCATATTTGGAAAAAACTAAAGTTTTTAAAATTGTGACTTATATAGGTTAGAGCCCCTCGACTACGTATCATATGAGATTGCTGAGTCTTGAGAGTCGGTGCAGGGGCAAGGATCCACCTCAGTGCCTAATGAGCAGCCCGTATAAGCTACCATACCACCTTTTGACCCCTCGTATGCTCATTTCTTTGAAATGATGTAAAGGATGATGAGAGGACCTGGGGTACAACAAGAGATGAATATTGATCGCAACTTTGGAAAGGTGCACAAGCAAGGTGCCAAGTCTTTTGAGGGCACTATCGATCCTGCAGAGGTAGAGGACTTGCTCAGACAAACTGAGTGGATTCTCAACTGCATACGGTACCGGAGCAAAATTTGAGGTATACCACCTCACTTTTGGAGAAAGATGCCTGGAATTGGTAGGAAGCAGTTCCGAGAAGCCAAAATGAGCCTCCTACTCTCACTTGGGGAGATTTCCTATGGGAGTTTGCTGATAAATACACTCTCCCACTTTACCAAACTAGGAAGAAGATTGATTTCCTTGAGCTCAAATAAAAAGAAATGACCGTTACAGAGTATGAGGTACAGTTCACGAGGCTCTCTCGTTACGCACCGGAGGTCACCTCCAACCAGCAAAATATGGATAGGTTTGAGAAGGGCTATTTGAATTTGCTAGAGACCGCCATTAGGACGGAAGAGCTGTTGGCTGAGGCAGGTCAGAGGGAAGGCAAGAAGCAGAAGGTGTTCGATGGTTCTAGTTCGGCCGGGGGACGTCAGAGAGTTGATTCCTGACCATCCTACAGTGCAGCGTGGTAGCAAAAACACCAGAGGAGGATCAGGGAGTGGGAGGAGCCATTCTATTAGGCCTCCTACTCCTAATTCCTGTTGGCACTTTTTCAGGCGAGGATACCCGTTACCCTATTACAATTGCAACATACTGGGTCACTACACCCGAAATTATATAGAGCGAGGGGAGCTACAGGGAGGAGGTGTTTCCGGGAAGATTAGTGTTAGAGATAATTGAGCAGCTACCACGACTGATGGAGGCCGAGGGAGGGGTGGACGAGTAGCAGGTACCAACTCGAAAAGCAGAGGAGCCTCACAGTCAGCGGCTCCACCTCATGCCCGTGTTTATGCCATGACACGAGATGAGGCAGTAGCCAATCTCGACATCATCACTGATACAGTTTCTATTTTCACACATGATAATTTGGGGTTGATTGACCCAGAGTCTACATGTTCATTTGTTAGCGAGTCATTGGTAGAGTAGGTTAGGGGTAGCGTAGAGCTCTTAGGGTATGTGGTTGCAGTTTCTTTGCAAGCCAGAGGGACAGTGATGGTGAGACATGTGTTCAGGAATTGTGAGTTGATAATCAGAGAATTGGAGTATGAGGCAGATTTAATTATTTTGAGGATGACGAAGTTTGGGATTATTTTGGGGATGGATTGGTTATCCAAAAATAGGGTCTTGGTGGACTACTACGTAAAGGAAGTGTCAGTAGAGGTTGATGGTGAGAGAAAAGTATTGTTAGTGGGTGAGCAGAAGGTCATACCTTCCTTTTTGGTTTCGGTGGTGATGGTCTCACAGTTGATAATAGAAGGGTGTAAAACCTTCTTCATATGCATTATGGATCTGAATAAGGCAAAGTTAGAGGTGAGAGATGTGGAGGTAGTAAGGGACCACCTCAGAGGGAGGTCTACTTTGAGATAGAGACAGTGCCAGGGGTAGTGCCATTGTTTGTGGTGCCATACAGGATGGCAATTGTAGAGCTATAGGAATTGAAGAGGCAACTGGAGGAACTCCTTAAGAAATGGTTTATTCAGCCGAGTGTGTCACCATGGGCCACACCGATACTATTTGTGAAGAAGAAAGATGGGAGCTTGCGATTATGTATCGACTACAGCTTCATGACTCAATATGACCACTTTGAGTTCACAGTGATGCCATTCGGGTTAATTAACGCACCGACAATCTTCATGGCTTTGATGAACAAGATATTTCATCCACAATTGGATCAGTTTGTGGCAGTTTCATTGATGATGTCTTAGTGTACTCGAGAGATAGAGGGGAGCATAAGGGACACCTCTGAGTGGTGCTGGAGTTGTTGAAAGAGAAGAAGTTGTAAAACATCCTATACTTATTACCGTATTAATCATTTAATAATGACTTTACCGTATTAATCATTTAATAATGAATTTTCTTAATTTTTAAGTTCGTAGTCTTTAAAAACTTTTTGATCATACTTACGTCAGTCATTACCATTAACCATCGTTCATCGTACATACAAGTGTGTCGTATATCCAGATTATATTTATTCCGCTATATTCTTAGAATATCAATCATAATAGTTAACACGTCCATGTATTAAGCTTTGTGCTAAATTAATACGCCCTTATATTCTTTAATATGCAAGTTCATACTTTACGTAGAACTGCTATATAACGGCTATAACCTGGATATACCCACAATTCAATGTTCTCAATCCTGCAAAAACACTCTTAATACAACAATTACTTTCAAGCAATTATCATTAAATCTAGCAACAAATACCTCAACAATCCTATAGATCTCAATCAACAACAACTCAAATATATACATATATCATCAATCTCAACAAACAAGTATCTGTATCAATCCATCATAAAACATATCGTATATGCAAGAAAAACATGCAACAACACTCAAAACATCCTAGGCCCAGCTCTGATGAGGAGAGAGAAAATAGTTCGAGAGTAGTAGTCGACCCACCTGTCAAGTATAAACCTCTATCTCTTCTCTCTACTAGATCCTGAAAAAAAATCGCAGTTGCATGAGTTACAGGCTCAGTGAATAGTCATTAAGTTAATCAAGTCATCAATTGATTATTTATAAATCCATTATTCATAATAACAAATAAACATAACATAGTAAGCCATATACATTCAAAAGTATTCTTTCTAAAAATCATATGATAATACTCCTGTACGTTCAGTTTTTTATCATGCAACGTAATCGATTATTTGTACAGTAACATAACAATATACTGTATAAACCCCTCTACAGAAATGATCCTATAAAAGGATCCCCCTCTACAGAATAACCTCCTCTACGTATGATTGATCATATATCACCAATCCACACCTCATCATATCAACACCATATCAATACCATATCAACACCATATCACGTCAATCGTAATCGCAACATACAATCATATCATTTGTACTGTAACATACCTATTTACATTCTCATTTTGCTCGTACCTATTTGCAATTCTATAATGTTAACGTATTCGTTTCCAATTTTATACCAATTCCACATTTTAGCATTTTATCGCATTTGATCACAATTCATATATAAATTCAAGCACTTAATCAATATCATATATAAATTTTCATATTCATTATATTTAAGTGAGTTAGACTACTCACCTCTCAGCTGAAATACTCAGACCACTAAGTGCTCTTACCCTGCCCTGATCGTCTGGTCTGTCGTCCTATATAAACCATATATAAATCTTTCTATAAGATTCTATATAATGATAATTATAATGCATGCCTTAAAAATTTCATTACTTTTGCTTCTCGTTCTTACAAACTCTAAACCGAACCCTAGAAATTTTTAAATTTCTCTTTCATCATCAATTCATCAATCTAAATAAATTCTATAATCGTTTTAACATTCATTTCTATAATCATTTCGATAGTAAAATTAGTAAAACTCATAAAAATTTACAATAAACTTCCGATATTACCTGTTTCAATTATACTGCTAGATTTGCGGGTCAAAAATACTATTGATTCGATAACTCGAATCAATTTCCTTGCTTGATTTCTCAATCTCTCACTCAACTCTCTCTCTAAACCCTTACTCTCTCTCTCTAATTCCTCTCATATTTGAGGTCTTATTGGAATGTTCCTAACCAGCAACGCGAGAGTTCAACTTATATTTTTTTCCACTAGAACAACTAAGTACGCATGGTGGGTTGTGGATTACGCATGGTCATGCCAACCACGCATTTTTCACTCCCTACCACGTGTTCTCCTCAATTTTAAGGCATCCATTGATTATTTATTCACTTAACATCAGCTTTTCATCAACCTTTGATCAACCTTGTTCAAACTTGTTTCCAATCATTTATTTTCTTCATTTTATCACTTAAATTCTTGTTTTCATTAATCATTTCACTTATAATATTAATTACATAGTTTTAGAACGAGAATGTTACAAGTTGTATTGCAAGTTCGACAAGCGCGAGTTCTGAATCAGAAAAGTGGTCTTCCTGGGTCATGTGATCTTGGCAGAGGGTGTCAAATCGAATCCGAGCAAGATTAAAGCGACGAAGGAGTGGGAGGCTCCTAGATATGTGACAGAGGTGCATAGTTTTGTGGGCTTCGCAGGATACTACCGGAGGTTCATTGAGGACTTTTCAAGGTTATCAAGGCCGATGACCGGCCTATTAAAGGAGAATGCTCCATTCATTTGGAATGAATGATGCCAAGAGAGCTTTCATGAGATGAAGAAGAGATTGGTAGAGGCTCCAGTTCTTATGTTACCGACCGAGGGTGGTGGATTCATTGTGTGTACAGATGCGTCTAAAGCAGGCTTAGCAGATTTCTTATTTAGAATGGATGGGTCATTGCCTATAAATCTCAACAGTTAAGATCGCATGAGGCTAACTATCCTACCCATGACTTAGAGTAGGCTACGATCATCCATGGTTTAAAAGTGTGGAGACATTACTTGTATGGTGAGACTTTCTAAATTTTCACCGATCAAAAGAGTGTCAAGTCTATTACTACTCAGCGGGAGCTGAACTTGAGACAGCAGAGATTGATTGAGCTATTAATTGAGAGACTAAAATAATAAAATTCCTGTTATTTTCAAATCCCAACTTGTAAACCATTTATCCAATATTTCCAAACATTTTTAATACAAACATGGATATAGAAAAGAGTTAATCAACTTTTACAATAAATGCAGTTGAAATACACTCAAACAAATTCACTTTTGAATTTTATTTACAAATAGTCCATGTTTGCTAAAATACGTGTTCGAATCCTCCTCGCGGCAATCCTGCAAAGCCTATACTATCATTAAAACAATAAACGGGGGTGAGTATAAAATATACTCAGTAAGAATTCTTAGCTTAATATAATTTAAATGATTTGCAGGGGAAAAATACAAATCAGCACAAAGACGTGCCTAACTGCTTTCTCCTTATGGCATCTCTATATACTAATCAAATAAATCACACAGATAGAAAACAACACACAGCTATCATGAATCATACAGATTTTATATCACAGTCCACATAGGAGATCATATCTATTTAGGCACACAGTAAATCCGGATCACAACGATCACTCAATATAGTACATAACAACATTTAGATCACACAGATCAAATCATATAAAATATCGGACCACACACAGGTAGCCGATAATAAGCAGTTCACACAGAACAACAGTCAGATACCATACAACATTCTTGAACCATATTGGTTCTATCTCACACAGAGATCAATAATCCACACAGGAAATAGTAAGTCAGATCACACAGATCTCATCAACATTTATTCAGTATTGCACCCAGCCAATACGATCCACAAAGGCTCAATTATCCACCCAGGATTAATCATATCTATCATACATATATGAATGTAATGTATGAAATGAAATGCTAATGCAAATTCACACAAGATGACCAGGGTTCTAGACCGCACACACCTCAGTCTACAAAGAATACCTCTGTACCCCACAAGAGAGGTTTTGGACCGCACACAGCTCAGTCTAGGACACAGCACAAAACTCAGTCCTTTAATCCACACAGATAAGTCCACATAGGAATAATCTTGCCACACAGGCTCATGTCACATAGACTTATGCAATATGTATGAATGACATTCATATTAGCACACAACACAGGAATGACATTCATATCTGCACACAGCACAGCTCACACAGAGCAGATCATATATCATCTAGGATTACATGTCATGCTTTCCATTATATCAGCACATAGTAATAAGAAAGCATGTATACAATTCACACAGAGTATATTGTCTATCAAACAATACCACACATGCATTTAATCAATTTCATGTCAAAATCTCAATGAAATACCACACAGGTAAACTATCTCTCTCATCTCAACATTTATTTATCAAAATATACCACACAGGTATAATGATCACTCACGTGTCAAATAGTTATAAATGGAAAACATATCTGAGGTTTCCAATAATCAATTCCAATAATCAACAAAGAATCAATCATAGATTACTCAACCGTATCAATGTCAATCCTATATCAACATCTAGTCATAACATATCATTTCCCATATTATCTCACTAAATCAACCAATTCAACATACAATCAATCCATTCACCTCATTCATTGTCAATATGTTTCGTCTAACTCTAGCAATCTCAAGCATGTCATTATAGGCCAATTATAATTACATATAAATAAGCCTAAAGAACTTAGTTTACGAATCAATTTAGTAAGCATAGAAACACTTACCTTGAAAGTAAGCAAATCGACAATCTCAACATCGATTCAAACTTCACTCAATCGTCGTACAGATCCTCCTGTACGAAATTAATCGTATAAACAAGGTTACCTAACCATACTTCCCCTAATTCTCCATATAGAAGCATCAAACCTTAAGTAAAACCCTCAAGTTACACAAAAAGATCGGATGACAACGAGTTTACCTTGCTGAAATCTAGATAGAAACTCTGGAACTCGTCTAGAATACATTCCCGTATGAAATCTATAAGTTTCTAGGTATAAAATTGAAGTTTTTTGGTGTTAGAAAGGTTTGAAATTGATTTAGGAAGGGTTTGGGATGAGAGAAATCGTAACTTAAGTTTTTAACTCATTCTGAATGTTTTAAACCCTTTATATACAAAGTTCTGACCGTCTGAACGGCCTCTGAAATGGCCTATGGGCATTCTGGTGGCCGTTTCTGACTTCTAGCACCCAAATAACATGGGAACGGCATGTTGGAACGGCCTTTGGCCATTCTGATGGTGGTTACCCCTTTAATTTCAGCTCAAAATGTATTCTGGCAGTATTTTTCAACATTTTTCTTCATGGTTTCACATCAACCTTCTATCAACATTTGATCAACCTTTATTTACCTCAGTTTACTCATTTATTTCACATCATTTCGATATGAAATATCTTATTTCCATTTAATATTTCCTTAATATAAAATCCAGGATGTTACAATTCAATTCGCACAAAACATGTGAGTATTTTTTCAATACTCAGTAAGTGCTTTTACACACTTACCAAGGTAGTTAGTGCATAAGTAATCGTTTGTTATTATAATACATTATGCAATAGGATAAACATCCCTAATTAATCAATTCTCAATTTTTTGCTTAAATCTCTGTTTAAAATCTTTGCAGTCTATTTTCCAGGTAGCACGGTCATGCCATGCTGAGCACAGGGGTCTTGCTCATCAAACTACCCAGAACAGTTCAGGCACGACTCGTGCTTCTTAACACGGTCTCAGCATGATGGCATGCTGGTTAACAAGGGGGTCGTGCTGACTCTCAGAAATGCACAATTCATAGAAAATTTTCACAGCAACTAACATATATCAACCTCACAATACCCATACTCTAACTCATACATTTTAGATACCATATCTATAGTAATTATATTTTAAAACAGCACATCACCACTCAATTGGTTTGCTATACAACCTTAACATACATGTTGTGGGACTTAAATTTAAAATCATTTATTTTGAATATTTATTCAAAACATGAATAGTTATTTAATAAACTTGAAAGAGTTAACAATTTATCAAAATGTAAAAGAAATACAATTCAAAATCACAATTCAAAATTCAAACTAATTGACTCAATTGAAAACACTTTTACAAAACTATCCACTTTAATCAATACGTGCTCGAATCCTCCTCATGGCAATCCTATTAGACTTGCACATCATTAAAACAATCAAACAAGGTGAGTATATAAAAATACTCAGTAAGTGTAAACTCAAATTCAATTTAAATGAAATGCAGGGGTCCAATTAGCATGGGCGTTCTGATGAACACGAGGTCGTGGTCATCCCTTCATTCCCAAATGACATAGGTCGTGTCATGTTTAAGCACGAGGTCGTGCTCTTACAAATTTATCCAGATCAATATCCAGCACAAGGACGTGCTCTCAAGCATGACGGTGTGCTGACATTCAGTTTCTCTCTTTATGTTTTAGTTCTTTAATCAATTGACAGTAAACAAGTTTCTTTTATACATTATGTAACATCCTCGTCTTAAAATCGTAAAATTAATAAGATAATTAAACTGATTAATGCATGTAATAAATTATGGATTAGATTGAAAGGAGAGATTAATTGAGTATTGAAGGTCGATTGATACGAAGTATTTATTAAGGAGAAAAGTTTAAAAAAAATTAAAATAATAATAAAATAATTAAAACTTATATAAGCGGTGGAATCTTCAATAAAGCTCCAGAAATCTTCAAAACATGGAATAAAGGAGCGAGAAGCATGGAAGAAGAACATGAGAGAGAGGAGAGAAATATTAGAGAGAGAAACACTATATCGGGCTAGGAAACGAGTTCGATATATAGAATCGATCGTAATCTCGAGCCGAGAACTTATCGGTATAAGCAAAACAGGTAAATTTTGAAGTTTACCGTAAATTTTTACAAGTTTTAACATTGAAGTTATCGTATAATCGAGTCTAAAGTTAAGAAAGTGATTTGAGATATCAAATCAATCGTAGTTTCGAGCCAGGAATTTAGTGAGTTTATTCGTCAATTTTTCCGAGTTTTATTATAGTTGTTTCGAGTTTATTCGTAATAGAATTAATTAATAATTAGCGAATTGAGTTTGAAATTGAGTTATAAATATGTTATAGTGAGTTATTAATGATTTAAATAACGATAGGAAAATTGTTAGGGTTCCGGCTAGGGTTTGTAAAATTGAAAAACAAATGAAACAAATTTAATAGAACATGTATATAGCCGTGTCATTGAGTTGATTGTGACTAGATAAGTGTGAATTGTTCTTTAGGACGACAGGTTAGGCGTGGACAGAGTTCGGGCTCACATTTGGAGTACCTGAGTTAGAGGTGAGTATATCTCACTATCTATTTAAATTAAAATGAATGGTTATATGATTATTGTCGAATGAATTATGAATGATATTACGTATATGAATTGATTATATATGTATGATTACGAATATGATTTCCACGTACCTATACGAAAATGAAAATGAAATGGAAATTAACGTGAAATGAGATAATGATATATGTGCATACTTATATGATTACGATATGTGATTTACGAAGGGAATCGTAGAAACGATTCAAATGACACAGGTACGCAAAATGAAAAAGGCATACGAAAAAAGTACGTGAACGTGTTTATGTTTTCATATGATATGTGATATGTGATATGATATGTCATATGGAAAGGTGATGGAAAGGTGAAAAATGATCGATCATTCGGAGACGGGAGTAGGGAGACAAAAGTTAGGTCTACATGAAAAGGAGGTGGAAAAATGTTTTCAAAACTAATAGGGAAACGGAAGTTAGGATTTATTATGAACGAAAACGATCAATTCAAACATATACGAATCAAGATCAATATAAGTTAAAAATAAAATGCAAAGGAAAATGGAAAGGATGAAGAATACGTAAATATGAAATGAGATTTATTGAAGTGCTATATCTATATTTTACGAAACAAAACTTATTAGAGAGATTAGTTCGTATATATGACTGTTTTTGTGATATTATAAAATGAATTAAAGATTACTCACTGAGCCCGCAACTCACACAACTACGATGCTTGTTTCAGGTACAGGTGTTAGCAGTGGTAGAAATTTTTACTAGCAGTGTCAGAGCTTTTCTTTTCTATAGGTTGGACAGCTGCTACCCGATCTACTTCTCTCTCTTCTGCTGATGCCATTAGGATCTGTTCCATACATTTTGCATATGATGATATGTTGTTATATGGTTTGTATATTATGTTTGGGATTGGCAGAGGATGAGTTTGATAGTACTTACAGTCTATTCTGTTGATATAGTGATATTTTTATATTCGAGGTTGAGTTGTTGAGATTGATCTGATGATTGAGGTGTATGTTGTAAAATATATGATTGTGTGTTTGAGAATTATTGGTATTGCTGAAATTGATTTGCAGGAAGGCAATAGGTATATGTGGGATATCCAAATTATAGCCGTTATATAGCAGTTCTACGTAAAGTATAGACTTGCTTAATAAAGAATAAAAGGCGTATTAGCGTAACACAAAGCTTAATCCATGGATGTGTTAACTAATACGATCGGTATTCTGGGAATATAACAGAATAACAGAAATTGGAATATTCAACATATTGGTATGAAGTTACTTTACATAACTAAAAGTTAAATATGGAGTAACGAAAATGATATATATGTGAATGATAAGAAAATTTTTTAAAATATACGTAATTAATATGGTAGTTAGATTAGGATGTTTTACATTATGCATATCAAGCACAATATGTGTACCATATAAACAGTGTTCACAATCTCAATACATACAATATTCCTTGTTTGCATTATATATATATCATAGCATAAGAACCAAAACATATATCGTCCATACCATACACATCATAAACACATGTATCATCATACAAGATCAAAGCAGAATCCATCCAAAGATCAACCAATATCAACGTCATATTCAATTCTACAAGCATTCACTTATTAAAAGCACGACTCAACCATGCTACAAGTAAATGCCAACTCGTATGCATACGAATGCGAATGCAAACACATGTGAATGCCCCGGGGTAGTTCTTTCTCTTTTCTCTTTTCTTTTCTTTTCATTTTCTTTTTCTTTTCATTTTTCCCTCGTCCCTAGGACGGCATCGAGCTCTCGCCCAGAATATCCCTCGGTCCTTGACCGGCATCGAGCTCTTGCCCGAAATCACTCAGTCCTTGCCTGTTTCTCATTTTCATCTCGTGTCACACAAATAATGCAACACAATATGCATGTACAATGCACTCATATTCCCGTTCAATCAATCAATGGTATCAAGTATGCTCACAGACCATTAAACAAGCATTTCCTCAACATATAATCAACATACCATCAACCTTAAGTCAATTTAATCAAAGGAGCAACTTATCACATTCATACATAATATATGAACAAAGTAAGATTATATCATTATAATTAATTAAATAAAAACATGCTCATCTCTTTTACAACGCATATGAATCATCAAATCCATCAACTATTCATAAGAACAAAATGTATAAATATACATATACATTCATGAGCATGGACATTTAATCAAAATAAAATAAGCAATAAAGCTTACAATTAGTCCATACCATTCCTAAGAACACATTTCAATTCAATTCACACAATTATGGATCAATCATTATTCAAAACAATCATATAACCATGATTTGTAAGTGTAAGAACACTTAGCTCGGCTAAAATACGTAATCACACAATAACGGCACTGACTAAGCTTAATCTGCTCGTCATACAAATTCTCCTGTACGAATTAATCACATTAACAACATTAATTTACCTTACTTACATTGATTCTAACTTAGAATCATTTATCCTCCTTTTAAAACATCAATTCTTAATCACTTAGTAGCATTTATCATGAACATTCCTTACTAAAATCAACTAAAACATGTTTTACATGTTCTAAGCTTTAAATATAAGTTGAATCAAGTTCATTTTCATCCATTATACCCTTTTCAA
>CANYCX011958185.1:0-20372 GCA_948193385.1 Breynia disticha f. nivosa | reverse complement strand
AGCAATTATTTAACCATTTAAAACATCAAACTTGCAACCATCAACCACAAATCAACCAATTGTAAACTCAAACTTACCTTCACTTATGCTAATTCCACCACTTAATTATCCAAAATTTTCACTCAACATAAAGATCATACTTTCTAGCAACATTTACCAACATTTCAGAATTTATTTAACCTCAAAATGTCAACATAAACCATAAATCTACCATAAGTAAATCTTACCTCTCTTTGAATGCCAAATTCCCAGCAATTTCCACCCAAATTTCCTCCAACAAAAACTCCAGAAAATCCCAGCACCTTAGCAAATTATTTCTGAGCTTTGTGTGTCAAAATTCTGCTGAAAGTGGCATTAATAAGTGCTAATTGGGTCCCCTTTACACTTAATAGACATTATTATGTCTCCATTTATTTTTTTCTGCTGATTAACAAAGTATGCGGGGTGGCGGAAAAGTAAGCGCATTCGCAGCGACACCGCGTTCTTTGTACTGACACCGCGTACTCGGAAAAATTCCGAATTTTATTTATTTTTCACTTTTTAACTTCCGTCAATCGTAAATCAACCTTTCGTCATTTGTAAATTTTATTTATTAACTTTTAAATTATAAATTTTAACGTCATTTATCGAGGAAAGATTTCCAGGATGTTACAGAATATGTGTTCTCGATAAAAGAACTTTTTTTGGACATATTATGCAGGAAATGAGGTTGAACAAAATTGATCAAAATTAGACATAATTGTTCTAATTTTAATATTTTCTTAAAAAATCATGTCTTTAAATAAGCTTTTTTTAAGACAGATGAACATTGTTGATCATTTTATTTACAATTGATTAATACAGACTAAATTGCACGATTTTTTAATAAATAATATAAAAACAAATTAAAATGAATAAAAATAAAAATCACGTTAACTATTTCAAACTCGTAAACTTATTTGAACTTTTTTGGACTTAATGAGGGAAATAAGAGATTAGATTCTTTTCTGACTTTCCCATTTTGTCCATAGTAACAAATCTGGGCATTAAACCAATCATGATAAAAAAAGTGAGCATTTTTAAAATAAGTTTGAGATGAGTGCATTTTTGAACTAACTCAAACTATCATGTTATAAATGTGTTACAAACCCGATATTTTATTTCATTCAGGCCCAACCTTATTTGTATATGATTGGACAAACTAATTACCTCTCTCGCTTCTACTAGCTGAATTTGAGCAAAGAGAATTTATGATGAAGTCGTTTGTTATTTTTGCAGAAAAACATCATTTTTGGGACCAATGTCTGTTTCTTACTTATTCTCATCATTTATATGATGATTACAGAAGATGTGCATAACATTTTTTTTCTTAATATTAAATCTGAGACCAGTAATCTTTCGCATAGTTTTGTTTCCTTCGTTGAAGTTCAATTTCAATCCAGAATTCTGTGTTTCGTCTCAATAATGGTAAGGAGTTTCATATCCCTGAGTCCTTGGCTTCTAATGGAATTGCTTTTCAGTGTTCTTGTCCTTATACATCTCAACAGAATAGCATTGTTAAGCTTAAACATCTACATCCTCGTTGTTGCCAGAGCTATTCGGTTTCAATCCAATTTGTCTGATTGGTTATGGGAAGTGCATGTTTTGCACGCGTTTCACTTGATCAATATAGAGGTGTAAAACGGTTCTGAACTGTTCGGTTCATTGTTCATGAAAATAGAAATAAACAGTGAAACGGTCAGCTAGGGCTGTCGGTTATGGTTACATTTTGCCAGTTCGTCACATATACAACTCTCACCAAACCCATTTATTTCATTTTCTGATATAACTTGAACGAACAACATCTCTTCCTGTTACTACTCTCACTTCGCAAGTCCACTCGATCTTTCAAGTTTCTTGCTTACCTTATTACTGATTATAAGTTCAGTAGTACTCTTTCTCAAACCAATGTCATAAAAAAGTGGATTAACTGATGATGTGCCATTGAATTATTCCAGCAACATTATTAAGTTATGCCTGTGTTTACGCCAAAAAAATAGCTAAGAATCAGAATTTTAGAAGCCCACAAAGATACAGCATGAAATGAAAAAAATTAAGCACAAATCAAACAGATTTTGCTCACAAAATGTAAAGGAAAGCTACGGATTAGATTAAAATCAATTAAAATCAATCAACACAATTAGAAGAAAAATCCAAGTGAGATAATATTATAAGAGACTTTGCATAAAAAATTCAAGAACAGCACACACAATTTGACAAAAACACAACTTAAAACAAAACAATGGACAGAATAAAATGTAAAAATATTTTTTTTTCTTTTAAAAATTCTGCATTTACTTTCAACTAAAATACCTTCATCCATTGGTTCTATTCTTTTCCGTTTCAATTCCCCCTTTAGAGAGGTTTGGTTTATTAAAATACCTTCATCCATTGGTTCTATTCTTTCATAGAGGTTTGGTTCTGGTTCTCAATCGTCAGTTTTAGTTCCACGATTTCGTTGACCAATTAGATATTTCATTAAAAATAAACCGGACGGCTGGTTCAAAACCGTGAACCACCGGATCACAGTTTCATGTTCATGGAACCAAAAATGAAACCAAACATGGTCGATTCCGATTCCAAAAAAGATTATTATAAATCGGCGGTTCGATTATTTTTTACCTCTAGGTCTATTGAAGAGAATTGTTAAATTATTAAAATATGTTTTAATATTTATGTTTCATATCAAATCTAATAATTAATATTTCTTTTTCTCAGTCGACCACTATATAATGAATTGATTATATATGTACCTTTCATAACTTTTCATCTCTCTCTTGGCCCTAATAGTAATCGTAATTTTGATCTTCAAATGATTTTTTCTTCGTAATTTGCCATATCGACCACCTTATAATATTTACGGTAATCCCATCATTTACCATAATTGAATCATTAACTCTATATCTTGCTCCATTCTAAAATTCGGTAAGAATAAATGCAGATTTAATTGTTTTTTTTCTTTGAATATAAATTTAATTATCATTATTTTATGGCAATATTATATTTTTGTCCACCTTAATTACAAGAATTTTTTTTTTTTCTAAACCACCTAGTATCCTCACTTTTGATGAGAACTAATTTGTGATCAGAACGGGTGGTACAACTCCTACTTCATGAGAGTGATTCTATTGGGATTTGATATTGAGAGCACAAGTCAAACTTCACAGGGGATTGAGGTATTCTCACCTTCGGTGATGACTAATTTGTGATCGGAACGGGAAGTACAACTTCTATCTCATGAGAGCGATTCTGTTGAAATTCGATCTTAGAAACACACTGAATCAAATCTAGCTCACAAAGATTAAGTTGTCAACTCAACTAACTCCTGATGATGCCTTACATGAAGTTTCTTGCTTTGCCGCCACGTGGGAATATTTTTGGTCTGAACCTCCCGATATCCCAACGCATTGGCCGAAACTAATTCAAGTTCGGAGTAAGAGGCACGGCTCCTCCCTCACAGTGGTGACTCTCCTCGGACACGAATTTTGGTTCAAGCTTTCATGAGAGGGTTAGATTGTCAGTCGAACCAACATCTTGCGGATCTCAACGTGGGAATATACTTTTCAAAAGAGAGAGGCACCAGAATTTCCTGCAAGTCTTAAACACATCATAGCCTGTAAATCCTAACCAGACTCCCTATTTTAATTGTATTTCTGGTCATGGCAACTATCAATAATCGCCGATCTAAACAAGGTTGCCGACTTTGGTTTGTTTTTCCTTCTCACGTTTGAAAGCACACAAGCAGAGAATGATCACGCTTCCCTAAATGTGGCAGGAGCTTTCACTTTCATGTTGTTGGAATTTTTATATAATATAAATATAAATATATTTCTAAGATGAATCAAAATGTACTGTTCAATTCATTCGTGGTCGTAAGCAAGATGTTTAAGCCCGTGGTTTTTGGTTGCGGCCGCCGTTGGTTTTTCCGGCAACGCCAACACACTCATATGAATGGTGGGGCACACTTAAGTGTACAAATTTGGAACGCTACTCTTGGCCAACTTGTGAATTGGACGAATCGGAATGTCCACGTCATGCTCCGACACCAATGTCTTATAATGTTCCCCATGCATGCATGCATGTATGCAACGCTAAACACACAACTATATGCACGGACCAACGACTTCTTGGTTCAGTGGTAATGAGGGCTGATCTTGGTAGGGCGGACCACGGTTCGATCCCCCACAACGTCGATTGGAAGGGAAATGAACCTTAACCCCCAACTCCTTCCCGAACCGGATTAGTCTCGGCCTAGTGGGTCGAGGATACCGGGCCTTGACCAAAATATACACGGCTAAATTCATAAAACACTTCTATATTTAAATTTATTATGACCCTAATCCTCTCAATTGATTTGTATCTTCTCAATTCTGTGCATATATGCATGCAACGCAAAACACAACCGTATACCGTAATGCCTCATACTTTTTTTAAAAAAAAAAAGAGGGTGAGAGTGAGCGGTAAACAGCTCCCCCTTCCGCTGACTTGAGGGCACCTCGAGGGGTGGAACAGCTGGCCAAAAGATTTAACATGGGTCCATACCCAACTCCTGACATTCATAACAGCCGTAGTCAGGATTCGAACCCAGTACATTAGTTAAAGGTGGAAGAGTCCCTGCCACTCAACTACATGCCCTTGGTTAGTAATGCCTCATACTTTGCTTAGGGCCAATTGGACGATCGAGCATTTGCCCCCTCAAAATAAAACCCAATTGTTAAAATATCGATTGTTTAACATATATGAATTAAATAAAGACAAACATGCATATATAATGAAATACTATATATAAAAAATGTGTTTATCTTTAATATATGAGTAGAGTAGTACGTTTATAGTATAATTGTATAAAAAAATAAAAGTCATTAAAACAAAAAATTATTATGAGTATATTTTTAAAAATATATAAAAATAATAAGTAATAATTATTTTAAAATATTATTTTGGAACAGTGTTTAGAACAAATAGAATGTATTGTTAGAATTATAGACTGATAACATGTGTTTTATATATTAATGCATTCGGTCATATAGACGTACATACATTATGGTTATTAATCGTATGTTAGTCACTATAATAAAGTTTAATAGTCCAATTAAAGTGATCTACTTAATATGGTATGAGTTTGTCATTCTATAATAAGTGTGAGGTCATAATATAATAGGTGTATAAACCCGAAATATAAACTAATTTATGATATAGATATATATAATTAACAATTATAACAACTATATAAAATGATTTATATGATCCTTAACGTTTCTTAACTGTTGAAAAAAACTCATCTCCTTTAGAGAAAGGAAACAACAATGATATGAAATCAATTGGAAGATTCACTTACCTAAATTCATTACAATTAATCATAAATTTCAAGTATATTTCCACTTAAATTTATTATTTTATCCGCCATCAATTTTTTAGTAAGTATATGATCATATTTATGGATTGAAATCTTAATTCCTTACATATATGAGGCACAATATATATCAACTCCAACTTCCCCACATACATTAAGCTATCATCATTATTGCATGCAAGTGGGTATGAAATCAATCAATCTAAACTATCAAAACGAACAAAGACTATTAAATATGAACAAAGCCACCATTATACATCAAAACACAGTTAAACTATTGTCAATATGTGACTAATGCGTTCCCCTGCCATACTACGGGAAATCTAATTGCTATACAATTTGTAGCATTATTTTCAAATCGGACAAAACTTTATTTTACACATATTATAATTATTATATCAACCAAGTTATACATATCGACAACAAATGTACCTATCCAAAGGGTTATAATCAGTTGCTTTTTGCTTTCATTATTAACCAATTAATCATACTTATGTATTCATTCTTCAATCATAATTGATAAATTTTATTAAAATTGATTTCTTGCTTAAAAAAGTGTACTAGCATTAATTCCTTGTGAATTTGTAAGTACAAAATTTCTCTACAGATGTGATGTTCCAATTGATCAATATTTAAATAATAATTACTGTGTAAAATTGATGTAATTTGAATAAAAGGATTACAGTGAAAAGATTTACGAAGATAAAAATATAAAGAGTTATAATTCTATATAGAATAAAGGAAACAGAGAAAGAAGAGGCCATATTCTATAAAAAAATAATAATAATATTACACATTTTTTATGATTGTAAGAAGTTTTAATTCTGTAAAATGCACTTCACATTTCATTGGTCAAACTCTACGTTTACAGATCCAACTAGAAAAATGAAAAATCAACCCAAAAAAAGCATAGATATACAAATAAAAATATATTAAATAAAATAAACTAAAATTTAAAAATAAGAATCAAACTAAATTTATTTTTGAAAAATATATTAGTCAAATAAAGTATAAATAATAAAAAAAAAACTGTATAATAATAAAAAACTCATAAATTGACGATATGAAAGAATAAAAAAAAACTTAAGCTCCGTTTGTGTAGGGGAAAATATTTTTTGGATTTTTCGACGTTTGTTACAATCAGAAAATAAATCAAAAAAAATAAGTTGAAAGTCAACAGAAAAATAAGGATCTCTTTTTTAACTATTTTTTTTTTAAAAAGATCTCTTTTTAACTATTTTTTAAAATAATGGAAAAATAATGGAAAAATATTTTTCTTTCTCTGTTTCTTTATATAATTTATTACATATTAATGCATTTATTATCATCATACATTTAAGAATTTTTTTCGATAAAAATATTTATTAATATAGATAACAAATAAATATAAATAATTAAAAATAAAAAATTATACTTAAAAAAATAAATTTTTAACTATTAGTCGTATATATATATATATATATATATATATAATAAGTGTCATAATTTTTTTTTCTCGGATCAAACATAAAAAATATTTTCTATCCTATTCTTCATGTGATTATCAACTAAGAGAAAATAAATTTCAAAAAATTAAAATTTAAAAATTAATTTTTTATTAATGAATATTTTTTGAAAGAATTTATTTTTTACCAAACAAACAGAACCTTAGTAAAAACATAAAATATATCTACAAGAAAATAATTTCCAAAGAAAGATCAGACAATTATACAAACTACTATGTTTTGAGTTTGGAATGATATAAATGACAGTGTATTTTGTTTATTTTTGTTGATTGATAAGATTCTAGATCACAATTATATTAATGTCAGATTTCTTTTTTTTTTATCTCAAAGTAGAAACATTTCATTGAATATCAGATAGAAGAACAATCCTCAAGAGGCCCGGAATACTACAATCCCATCCTCCAGGCATACTCTCTGATCGAGAGGCCCGAGCTAGCAGATGGGCAGCCTCATTAGCCTTACGCCTTACAAAACAAAAAGCATACTCAGAAAAACCTTCTACTAGACTCAATACATCCTCCACTAGACCCCCCAAAATATGTCCTATCAACAGTTCTCCTATTCAGGTCCATAACAACAGACAAAGAATCTTATTCAATTACTAAGTTGCCAGAATAGTAGTCTTTAACCCATACAAGAGCTTCCCTAATGCAAAGAAATTCTGCAAAGCGGGGATCAAAGATGGCATCGATACCATTAGAAAACAGCCCCTTCACACTACCCATATGGCCCCTCACCACCCCAGCACAGCAAGTTCGGCCACCTCCTCATGAAGCGCCACATCCGTATTTAATTTTAGCCATCCCTCACACTTATTCGTATTTGCATTAACCCCCCTCCTTGTAACACCCACAGCCACTTCCCCGACTGAAGTCTGACGGCATTCAACCCAGTATCTCTCCATTTTCTGCAAAATCCCACCCCTAGACCTCGAAAAGCCCCTCCAAACTACATCATTCCTATTGATCCATAAGCACCAGATCAGTAACATCGCTTGGCAGCGCAACTCTTCATCTCCAATATCAACCAAAGCCTTGATCTTTTCCCAGATTGACAATTGAGAAGCCACAATAACAACTTTTTCCTTGAGCAGTGACGCCCAGCACTCTGATGCCACCCTGCAACCAAACAAGACATGATCCACGTCTTCCATATCTTGCAAACAACCCCCGCACCTCGTATTCGTGACTGGAATCCCCCTCTCGCACAACCTGGAAAGCACCGGAATACACCCCTTAATCATTCCCCACAAAAGATATTTAATTTTTGGGGGGATCTTAAGGTTCCACAATCTCCTCCACACCCTTTTGTCATCATAATCACTATGGTTCCCTCTCATCTGAAGGTTGTAAGCAGACTTTACAGTATATATACCCCTCCTATCATGCCCCCAATACATTTTATCCTCCACGTCATATTTAGGAAAAATAACCTCCCTAATATTTTGGCAATCCCTATCATTAAAAATACCTTCAATTCTAGCCCAATCCCAACCCCTAGCATTGCCACCAAAAAGGTCAGAAACCTTTAGAGAAGCCTGGCTCCCAATCGGACTCGTCTCAATAAACGGATTCATAGTATCATTCAGCCACGCCTGCTTGAACACAATAATACTCTTGCCATCACCCACCTTCCAACGCAATCCTCTCTTAACCACATCACTAGCCCGCCAAATACTCCTCCACACAAAACTTTGTCCATGTCCACAACTAGCAGAAAAAAAGTCTCCATTTTTAAAGTACTTTACCTTCATTACTCTTGCCATCAAAGAATTTGGGTGTTCCAAAATTCTCCATACTTGCTTCCCCAACATAGCAATATTGAATTCATACAACTTTCTAAATCCCATTCCCCCTTCCCATTTCCTCACACTCAGTTTTTCCCAGCACTACCAGCGTAAACCCTTCCCTCTGCTTCCATTCCACCAAAAGAGGTTCATCATCTTCTCAATCTCATCACAAAATCCCTTAGGCATTAGAAAAACCCCAAACACATAAGTAGGTATACTCTGTGCCACCGCTTTAATTAAGACCTCCCTTCCAGCCTTAGAAAGATGCTTACAATTCCAACTATTAGTCCTCCTCCATACCCTTTGCTTAATGTACTCGAACATAATTCTCCTATTTTTACCAACATAAGTTGGAAGCCCTAAGTACAATTCTTCCCCCGAGCTCTCCTTTATACCCAAAATATCACACATCATCTTCCTCTCATCCGTTGAAGTATTCCTACTGAACATGGCAGAAGATTTCTCAAAGTTGACTTTTTGGCCCGAAGCCAATTCATACACCTGCAAAATACGTTTAATCTCCCAAACTTCGGACTCACAAGTTTTAAAATAGACAAAACTATCATCTGCAAAAAGAGATGTGAGACGAAAGGAGCACATCTCGACACCCTGCACCCATTGATCCTCCCCGCCTCCTCACTTAATCTCAACAGACTCGTCATCCCCTCAGCACATAGTAAAAATAAATAAGGTGATAACGGGTCCCCCTGCCGGAGGCCCCGTTGAGGCTTGATCGGCCCCAGCAACCCAACATGCACCTTAATCCAGTACTGCACAGAAGTCATACAGTTGAAACCAAATTCACCCATTTACAGGAAAAACCCATGGCTTCCATAATGAGACGAACATATCCCCACTCAACCCGGTCATATGCCTTGCTCATGTCAAGTTTGAGTGTCGTCCACCCTTTCTTACCCCGGGTTCTATTCTTCATCGAGTGCTGAATCTCATACGCCACAATAACATTATCCACAATTGACCGCCCAGGTACGAATGCCGATTGGCAATCAGAAACCAAACCGTCAATGACCTTCTTAACCTAAGTGTCAGCACCTTAGAAATTATTTTAAATAACACATTACACAAAGAAATAGGTCGAAAGTCACTCAATCTATCAGCCCCTTCTTTTTTTGGAATCAAAGAAATCACTGTGTCATTCAGCCCCTCTGAGATCACCCCCTCATTCAACACCTTCAAACAAAATTCAGTCACATTATGCCCCAGCACTTCCCAATACTTCTGAAAGAACATTGGATTGAACCCATCCAGGCCGAGCGCTTTATTCGGGTCCATGCTAAACAAAGCGTCTTTTATCTCACCATCGCTAAACGGGGCATCCAAAAAATCACGATTTTCCTGCGATAACCTTCCCCTGAGGCCGTTAACCACTTCTCCTACCAAGCACCCATCCGATTTAAATAGCTGTGTGAAATAATCGATAATCAGCCCATCCAGCCCGTTTTCCCACACTTTCCATTGCCCATTATCATCCCGCAAGCACGAGAACTGATTCCGTCTCCTCCTACTGGACGCCACCGAATGGAAAAATTTAGAGTTCAGATCGCCCTCCTTGAGCCAATGGCTTTTAGCCCTTTGTCTCCAGTATATCTCCTTCTGCCGGAGTATTTCCAAATACTCACACCGCGCCTGACAAAACTCTGCTCCCATTCTTCCTTCCCTTCCTTTAATCCACCTCCTCATCTTCTGTTTACACTCCTTTATTCTTCTATTAAGATCCCCTGTTAAACTTTTCCCCCACTGGCCGAGCTCATCGCCACATTTTTCCATCTTGGTTCTAACATCCACCTCTTCACCGCGACTTTCCATCGCCCAACAATCTTTAATAATATCCCCACGTACAGGGTCTCTAACCCACGCATTCTCAAACCGAAAACCCCTTCGTCGTTCAATAAGGACTCTATCCAACCGCTCCCTTACCCAATTTTTGGTTCCCCTTCCCCTTTCCCACGTAAATTCATACCCTCTGCATTCTATCTCTTTAAGCCCACAATGAGTCATAGAATCTCTAAATCCCGTCAGAAAACTTTGGAAATAAGGCGTCCCCCCTTCCTTCTCAAATTCCCACATCAGAATGTTAAAATCTCCTCCAATGATCCATGACATCTCACAAACGCTGGCCAAAGACCTAAGAAGCTCACAGGACCTCTCCTTTTCTCTCCATGATGGAAACCCATAGAACCCACAGAGCCTGTAGGAAGGCCCACCCTGTTTATTGACAATCATGTCAATATAGTTATTTGATGTTCCAATAATATCCACCTGGAACCCATCCTTCCAAAAAAGTGTCAATCCACCACCAAGCCCATTTCTATCCACATTAGTATAATTCTCATATCCTAACTTATCACAGACAAACTTAATCCTATCTCCGTTACACTTAGTTTCCGACAAAAAAATAAATTCTGGCCTCATCGAGTGGACAATATCCACTAATACTTGAACCGTACGCGGGTTGCCAAGCCCCCGACAGTTCCAAAATAAGGAACTCATTTTGATAGGCAGGCCTGGATACCAGCACCCGCCTTTGACCCGTTTTTTGCCCCGATCTTCTCAAGCCTTTGTTTTTGGTTTTCAAACCCCTCCGCACCCTCTTTGGGCCTAGTCTCTGCCATCCTTCTCCTCTTTGTCTCACTTATCGTAAGGCCCACCTCCAAATCTTCATTACATTCACTCGAGGAGGTTGTCTCTTTTTCACTACCCCCAATATTTCCTTTTTGCATGCTCTTTAATACTCTCTCCCCTTCCCCATGCACGTGCACCGTCTCACTTTCACTAGTATCCATATCGCCCTCTCCTCTTCCTTCCTTTGCTCCTTCATGGCCTCCACCGTTATCTTCCCCGACCACCCTCTTTCCTCCATAGTCTTTAGTTCTCCAGCCTCATTCCTCAACCACTTATTGCTACCCGCCACTGCCCCACTTCTAACCGAGGCCCTTAACCACAAACCATAATTCCTGACAGTACTTTCGTATTGTTTTGAGCAAAACATTTCACCATGGCCAATAATCCCGCAAATGAAGCAGAAAGTTGGAACTTTTCGTATTTAAAATTGATAAAAAACCAATCTCCCCCCGTCTTCCTGAGTTTCATCAATCTTTTCAATGGTTTCCTGATATTTACCTAGGCCCGAACTCGAAGATACTGCCTAATACTTCAGTCAAAGTTCCTCGGGTCACCGCCAACATATCCCCCCAAATATTCCCCCACATCCTTGCATATCCTTTTCGTCCAGAACCCAGCTGGCAAATCATGCACTTGAATCCAAAAGGCAGTATTTTCAATTTCCACACCACCCACATCCATACCCTTCTCCGCCTTCCTCCATGCTAAAAGATTATTCTTGAAAGTCCATGGTCCTCCTTCCACAATACGGTTGAAATCCATTTCGTGAAAGAATTGAAACGTAAACCTATTCTGACATACTTTTTTGATGCAGACTCCTCTCCCCGGCTTCCATAGATTTCACAAAGTATCACACATAATCTCATAAGGAATACGACTCTCCGTGATGAACTCTCCAACCATGCAGAATTGGTTGAATACTTCTTCCCCAGACTTGTTATTATCTTCTTCCAAATCATACTCAAACTCTTGCTCCTCATCCTCCAATAAAGTCAGATTGCTGCAAGCGTTCTCAACTTCGAATAATGGGTTCTCCATGGCAAGAAAGGACCCTCAAGCAAAAAATAAAGAGAGACTGAAACCAATAGAAACGTACCACACCGTAACTAAAAGCAGAAAGCACCAGAATGAGTACAAAAGAAAACCCTCAACGCTGTCATAAGATAGAGAACAAAACTGTCATAAGACAGAGAACTGGTTATGGGATTTTAGCTAAGGAGTTTATGAGATTTTAGAATACATTCATTTTTTTAATTTTGATCAGTTCAGATTTCTTACCCTAAAATACAAAAATGTCATTTTTTGTTCTCTCGACATATGAATAATAATGAACAACAATAAACACAAAACATACCCTGACATTTTTACAATTGCAAACTCAAAATTAGACATTTTCATATTTCTAAAATTTTAATTGGCATTAACATAAATGAATAAACTTAATTAATATTCCTATCATTTTAAACACAAATTTTTGTATTCTTGTAATTTTCCCAAGAAAGATAAATAGATAACATTTTTGGGCTTTATTGTCGGCCCAATTTTGAGAAAAACCAACTGATTCTGCCACTAAAAAAAAATGGAATTGTTGCTATAAATCTTAATCAGTCATATATGAGGGCTGATGCCTCCTTAGTATCAAAAGGTCAGGAAAGTTGGTGACTTGATAATATAATTGCAGACGACCGAAATTTGATTCCTAAAACTAATCCAATATGATGACAAAAATTATGATCAAGCATTTACTTTTGGGTTTCATCATCATTTTCAATAAAACCAATATATGATGAAGTCAAAACCTAAGCTAATTTAAGAAGCTAAAATGGAAATTTTGAGCCAAATTTGTGGTGGAAAATTATTATCAATGCTTCCGCACGTAATCTCAACGACAAAAAAGAATAAAAAGAGAGTTTAAATCTCCACTAAAATGGTTCATTAGGTCCGAATTTTTACTGAGTTTTTTTTAAGAAAATAATTTAATGAGATAATAACTCAAAATCTTTAAAAATAAAAAAAATAAATTTTTATTTTTATTTTTATTGAATAAATTAAAAATTTGAATTTATTTATTATTTTTAATGGTCTAATCTAATACCTTACTGAGTTGAATGAATCTACTCTTTAAAAAATTCATTAAAATTAAGCCTTTCAAGCATCCACGATACAACGGAAAATACCATACAATGAAGTTTTATTTTTTAATACAAATGTCATATCATGTTTGAACCCTCTAAAATTCCATTTCAAGCTTTTCAAATCTTAAAGAAAGAATTTCCTAAAAAATATTAAAAATAGCTTTTTTTACAATAAAAGTAGTATCGATAAAAAGAAAATTACAACTTCCTCTAAAACATCTAATCGTAACAAAAAAAATTGTGATGGCATATCGCGTCCCATCAATTTCAACTTTAGTGCACCAAGCAGCCAGTTTATCTGGATTAATGTCTAAGCAACAACTTAATTAATAGTAGACTTATAAAACCCAGACTACATTAGCCGATCGGATCGATAAATCAGTCACTGTTTCAATTCAATTTTATCATTTAAATTAAGTTGTAAGTGAACCGACAGACAACGACGGACCAAACTGGTTTTAAGAGTTAATTTTTGTAATAATTTAAAAAAAATTGTGAGTATATGTAAATGCTAAGAAACCAAAAAAATAAACCAATTGGTTTAGTAAATCAAACAATCAGTTTGAGAGGATAGTAATTCAGTCTAAGATCAGGGAATACCACTAGACTCGAAGAGCATTTACAGTGGTACTTCAATATGTATCACATACAAGGAGATTAACGAAGATTCGAACCTGCGATCGTCAGAATACGAATGATTTCTCATTACCATTAGACCAACCTCCGAGGTTATACTATAATAAGTTGTGAATATACATGGATAAATGACAAGTTGTTAAGAAGAAAACAAAAGAAGCAAAAAGATGGCAGAATTTGAGGTCAGAACCCGCGTTTGCTTGCTTCAACAAGTCAACAAATTCACTTCATTAATCAATACATTCATTCTAATTACCTTTGTTTTATTAATGCTCTAATTATTTTTTAATTATTATATAATCAGCCGACTTCAGCATTATATTGTAGCCACATGGTCAGGGTTAGAATTTCTGGGGGCGCACTTTGCGCTTAACCCACATGCTTCATCAACCCAAAAATAATTAATTAGTATTAATTATGATTAATCTATGAAGTTTGTAACTAATTAAGTAGGGTTTTGTTAGGTGTGTGAGTTGTGATATTAAGAACTCTCCAGCTGTGACTTCATCTTTATAATTACCGTAGAAGACAGATCAAAGCTAAGATTGGACGTGGAGATGAAAGGTTATAGAGTAGTGTTGGCTTTTATATTGACAACAGAAAACAAGTTGTAATTATTTATCAAAAAAATGTTGTTTTTATAAATTATAATTCATAATTAATATATTGTATAAATTATACTATGCAATGATTCTTTAAATCATAGAGAAAAATAATTTATTATCTAAAAGGTATCAATTAATCAACCATAATCAATCAAATAAGAAAATTATTTTAAAAGTACAAGAGAGATTAATATATTGTATAAATCATAATTTATTAATCATAATTCATAATTAATATATTGTACAAATCATAGAAAAAATAATTTATTGTTTAATAGGTATCAATTAATATAATCAATCAAATAAGAAAATTATGAGATAATTACACCACATACAACTTTTCAACTTAATATTGCATAAATTGTGTTTTGTTTATATTTTATTTTTTTTGTTATTTTGAACATTTTTGTTGCATACTTATTGTGTATAAATTATTTAACTACTTTTAAAATACTTTTATAATATTTCTACCTTTCAACCAAAGTAGTTTTTACCTTATTGTTTTGTAGGATTAAAGTACAGAATACAAAATAAAAGTTGTTTGTGTAATTTTTTCAATTTTTTTTATAAAAAGTGCAATAAAAAAATTTAAAGTAGGTATATATGTAATTTGTCATCGTGCAAATATAAGGGAGACTATCTATCTTTATTTATTACAAAAGATTTAAAATCATGTTTGAATATCTTCCTGTTAATTTTGAAAAATAATGAGATAAAATTCAAGTTGATTTAAATTTATAATATAGTTGATTAACAAGGCATAGAAAATTCTAACAGAAAAAAACTAAGATATATACGATTAAAACTCTTGACCTAATTTTGGATATAACCATCAACTTTTAATTAAAAAAACAAACGAGGAATCTCTCCCAAATTGTTCACACATCATCAAGTTGCTTATGAAGAACTACAAAATATATTTTGGAAGAAAGATCAATTCATGTGACGACATTAAAGGCCTACAAATATCAATCGGTGCTTGTCAATGAGATCCTGATTTAGGAAGAAAATGAGAGAAAAATATTTAAGTAGAACAAAATGAAGGTAGTGATGGGTCAAGGAATCTAATAAACAATAATTAATGTGATACATTCAAAGGGATGCCAGTTAGGCATGGATTTTTCTTGTGTTTTTTAAATTGGTTGGCATTGATTCTTTCCAATAATGTATGGTTGTGCATGAAGCAATGAGAATATTGTAATTAGGGTTCATGGAATGGAATGAATCTCGTCGATAAAAATACGATTATGTGATGCGTGATTTGTGTTCCGGGGAAGTAGAACCCAAGGAAGAAGGGAAGAAACCCTAGAGAGAATGTCTTATTGCCTTGGAGTTATTAAAATTTAGGCATATTACTTGTGGTAAGAATGTAAAGTAATTAAAAAAATATATATGTCCGATATCTAAGGGTGGGCATAATTGAACCAAACCGATAAACCGAAACAAAATAAAGTGGATTTGATTTTTTCGGTTCGGTTTATTTGGTTTATACAGTTTTATTAGTCAGTTTGTTCGGTTTATTCGGTTTGGTTTCGGTTTTCATTTTTGAAAACCGAATAAATAGAAAAAAACTAAATAAACCGAAATTTTTAAAAAAAAATTAAATATATATATATTTTTTAAATATGTTAATTTGTTTGTTTGAATTATTAGTCAGATTTTTTTATTTAAATATTAGTGCAATATTAATCTAGATTTAAATAAAATGGCTAAGTTGTAATTAAATAAAAAAACAACTAAATACTTTAAAATATGTAAAAAAATTAAAAAATAAATAGAAGGAAATTATTTCGGTTAAACCGAACAAACCGAACGAACCAAACAAACCGACTTTAACTAAAATAAAATTCGATTCGACTTGTTCGGTTTGTATAAACACTTCGGTTTGTTGGTATTTTGGTTTGGTTCAAACCAAACTGACCGAACACCCACCCCTACTGATATCTCTTTTAATTAACATGGTTGTGCTAAATCGTAAAGGTTTATGAGCTTAAACCGGACAAATTTTTAGTGTTCGAGCTTAGCATAAAGACATGGTGACAACTGTGGTAATGATGTTAAACATATGTATAAATTAGTCGTGGTAAGAAAGAAATAATTGAGGTGAAATTGAAATAGAAAAAGTTGAGGAAAGAAAGAAGAGTAGTAAGAATAGATGAGTCATTGGGAAAGCAAGCTCGGACACATGTAGTGTAGACGATAGATGATTACAGAGTGGCTGTTTGTGTAGTCACATGGATTCGTCTGAACGTGTCCAGGGCAAACCACCTTGCCCCCAGGACCTGCACCTGACCTTGCTTACGATATGGTAATTTTTTATCCGATAACATAATTAAAATATATATAATTAGATGTTTAATTTTTATAATATTTATATTATAAATAATAATATTTAATAAAAATTTAAACTAAATTGAATTTTCTTCAGAATTTTTACCACTTGTTCTCTTTTTTCATCTCCATTTGTCCCTTATTCACACACTTTATTTTTTCTTGGACGAAACTACCCTCTGGAGCCTTGAACAAATTAGTGCAGTCAAAGGCTACGACTGTCCTAATGTGCAATGATATACTCCATTCACGATTCGGGATATGCCATTCTCACTGGACCCACCTTTAGTTTCCTTATTTGATCTCCCCTTTCCTTTTACTTTTCATCTGTCAGGCTCAGTATATATGTTTGCATGTAAGTTTCCCTAATCACAATATGCTAATGGTAATATAATTTCAGAAATATTTATACAAATTCATAAATTAAAATTCCATTTATTTGTAAGAATTTATTATTTATTTTTAATTTTTGAGAAATAAACTTAATTGATGAATTAATAAAGCAATGAATATCTATTTGGATTTTCATGTTGGGCAGGCAGTCTGATTTTGGTCTGAGCCAATCTTCAGGAAACAGTGGTGGTACAATCTCCAAGTGCAAAAGAGAATCTCTCTCACACAGACAGGCTCATCTCTCTCAGCTGATATATATATTTGAAACCAATGTTGGAGTGTATGTGTGTTTGGTCCACAATTCAATCTCACGTGCAACATGGCGTAGCCATTGCAGGTAAGCAAGCTAGGTCCCCTCTGATTAAACCTCTTTAAAGCCTCTCAGCTTTCTCTTCATTGGAGCTCCATAGAAAGCCACTTTGTTTTCTCTTTTGTTATCTAGTGTTTGTTTTTACCTACGTTTAAGTTCCCCCCTTGCTTCTTTTCTTAAGGTTTCTATCAAGGAAACAAACACTTCACTTCTCTCATCATCACCCCCATCATAAACCAACTCCCTCTTCAACTTAAATCTCTCTCTCTCTCTAGATCTCTCCCTCTCTCTATATCTATCTTTCTCTGTGTTTGTTACAGGGAAAGTACTGCTGCAGAGAGTCTACATGGCACTAGAGGCTGTGGTTTACCCACAGGTCTCCTTTAGTTATAGCTACAAAGACTATTGCTCCTCACTTGGTACTACCAACTGGAGCTACGAATTTGGCAGTACTTTTCAAGAAGATGATCATGACCACAAAGCTCATATAGTTGGGAACATTGTGGAGAATAATATAGAACAACAAGGCATTCATAGAGAGTGTTGGGACTCATCATCATCCTCAATAATGCAACATGCAAAAGACCACTTGGACCATCCTAACTTATCTTCACCTGAACAAAGTTTTCCTCCAAACGTCGATCAATCTTTCGTGTACTCCACAATGACCTCAACACCACCGGAAACTGCAGCGGCCGTCACAACAGGGAAGAGAAAGCGGAGGAGGACCAAGAGCACCAAGAACAAGGAAGAAATCGAGAATCAAAGAATGACTCACATTGCTGTGGAGAGAAACCGAAGAAAACAGATGAATGAATATCTTTCCACTCTCCGATCTTTGATGCCTTCTTCATATGTTCAAAGGGTATTTGTTCACTTTATTTGTCATATTATATTTGTCATTTTTTTAGAAAAATCGAACCTTCAACTTCAACTTTTTTACTTTGACAGCGATTCTATCGTCACAAGCAGCAGATTAACAGTGTCCAATTTGCTTTTCAGTGCACTAGAACTATCACGGTCCATCTTTTTATGTCACTCTTAATAGCCAAGATTATGCTAATAATTACACTGCTTTTTGTGACAGCCTCCTATCTTCTTTTGGATTTCTCATGTTGTAATGATTGGAGAAAAAAAAAACTTTACCAACTTACCAAAAAAATTAACTGCGTAGTTATTGTTTTTCTCAGGTTATAAGAAAAGGTTTATTGACAAACTTTCGAACTCTTCTTTCTTCTTCTTTTTATTATATCTGCACACGATGTTTTCAGGTCGAAACTCAAAAGTCTTTATGTTGGTTCTGAGGAAAAATTATTTTATTAAATCGAGTAATGTGATTGAGGTGACAGGCTGACCAAGCGTCGATAATCGGAGGAGCGATAAATTTTGTGAAGGAGCTAGAACAGATAGTGCAAAACATGGAGGCACAGAAAATGATAAACAACAGAGAAGAAGAAATCGAAAACTTGTTGATGTCTTCTCGACCATTTGCAGATTTCTTCACGTTCCCACAGTACACGACAAGTGGGGTGCAAGGGAGTTTGGGGATGACGACAGGTCATGAAGCTGATCAGTCTGGAGTGTGGGCTATGGCAGACATAGAGGTGACTATGGTGGAGAGGCATGCCAACCTTAAAATATTTTCCAAGAAAAGGCACAAACAGCTCTATAAGTTGGTCGCAGGCTTACACAGCCTTAGACTTACAGCTCTTCACCTCAACGTCACCGCCGTTCATCAGCAGGTTCTCTATTCTGTTAGTGTTAAGGTCTGTCAAATCACTTCAACACCACTGCAAATTATTCAATTTAAACAGAACTTAGTTTGGATTTGATTTTGATAATAATATTTTTGTAGGTTGAAGAAGGATGTCATTTAAACACCGTCGACGAGATTGCAGCAGCTGTGAATCAATTGCTTCAAAGGATTGAAGAAGAAGCTGCTTTCAACTGATCACAATTAACTGTTTAATAAACCCTAGTTTATTTTTTCTTCTGTAGTTTAGTAGTTCACTTCAAGTAATGGGTGAAGTTTTTTTTTTTTTCTCTTTAATTAATATAATATGTAATATGCGATGATCTCATTGGGATGATGTTTGTAGAACGTTTTAACTCGTAAAGTTTGTCAGGCTCGGTGTATTCAGCCTGATGCCTCTATTTACCATTAAAAACAACCATATTAAACCGCATTTGATTCGACTGTTAGCGTTTAAAGTTCTAAAACGATAAAATAATTTAATAAATATAATAAAAATTACTGCGTTTTGGATATCAAACACATATACAAGACCGAAAATGAGAAAGCGCCACATGTAATCTGTCTTTTTCAAAATGCTGCCTTCTCCCTTTAGTTTACGTTTTGAACTAACCAGGTTAAAGTTATGGATTTATATGGGCACCACCTACGGCTGCAAATGAGCCGAGCCGTTCGTGATCGGCTCGACGTTCGGCTCGTTTAAGGCTCGTTCATGACTCGGCTCGTTAATAAACGAGCCGAGCTTGAACAAAATTTGAAACTCGTTTAAATAAACGAGCCGAGCTTGAACATTTTAGTTCCACAAAAATATTTACATGATATATTTTGTACAATGATATATTTTAAGCAGGTTAAAGTTATGGATTTATATGGTGCCACCACCACGTTTATTTTTATTTAT
>CANYCX011958130.1:0-15354 GCA_948193385.1 Breynia disticha f. nivosa | reverse complement strand
AAGAAACTCTATCTTTTTCTTTGTCAAATACAACTGAGGAGTGTATTTGTCAGCAAATTTCATCAGAAAATCATCCTAAGTCAATATTGGAGGATCTTTCTAACTATCTAGAACCATCTCCCACCAGATCCAGGCTGATTTCTCTAGCAGTGAAGTCGTAGACCTCAGTTTCTATTCTAGATTCCATTGTAATCTGTTGAGGATTCTCTCAGTACGCCTCAACCAATCTTCAGCCTTTGTCGGATATGTCGTACCCTCGAATACCTTTGCCCCCTGTTTTTGCACCTCAGTGAAGTTTTTATCATTATTCAAATTTGATTTGCTCCCTGAGCCCTTTTCTTTCTCCTTTTCTGGCATAGGTTGTCCCTATCACTGACATTGCCTCATTTGTTGCATCATCTCCTAGAATGGTACATACATAGGATCATACAGGGGAATAGGCACCGTAGGTGGTACTATAGGCTGCTCTGGAGCTGTAGGGGATACTGGTCCTGACCCCTGTACTCCCATAGAATCTCTAGACTCTATTGTATGATCAGGCGATATATCATCTCCAGACTCCATCAGTTTTATAATAAATTTTGAAATTAAGCTTTTCAAATCCACACACAAGTGTCCCATTTACTAGCGCAATCTGCAAAGAATTTAATCCCTACTCTAATACCACTAAATGTGGAGCTAAAATTTAAAACAAAAATATCCCAAAATTTTTTCCCCATTTGATAAATAAAAGAAACAAAATGAAATCAAACTCAAATATAGTAAAAATCTCATATATATAATATACCCCAAACTTCGGCCCAAAATAAGTTATACAAAATATTCACACATCAGCGGCAGCAAAATACATATATACATATATGTACATCTGTGTACAAAATAAAAGCTGAACAAACACTGGAGCTAGACCTCGTAAATACTCCTGATATGCCTCTGATCAACAGTTTGCATGTCCAAGAGCATCTATCTACGATCTGCACCACAATTCAACATTCAAATCGGTGAGTACTCACAAATACTCAGTAAGTCGTAATCATAATATTGAATAATTGAAGTGCAGGGGAACAGGATTAGATTGTGCTCGATGAACACGATGGCGTGCTCAACAGCTTTCCCAGTTGACAAGTCATGCCAAATTAAACACGAGCTGTGCTCATTAAAAACAACCTAGGTAACACGATCGTGCTACCCTAGAGCATGGAGGCGTGCTCGTTCACAATCCCAAAATGGTCCAACAGCACGGGACGTGCTGGTCAACATGTGGTAGTGCTGAGCTACTGTTTTGGTACTTTACAATTCTGATTTTATCTCAAATCTCAGCAAACAAGTTCTATATAAGTATAAACCTATCTAGCATCAATTATACATCACATAAACAGTATGTATACTCATCAAACACATAATCACACTTGTTTGCACAATAATAAGGTTAAGTACCAAACATGCCCAAAGATATGAAATCCTCATATATACAACAACAAACATAAGCAATTAGCAACACAATTCTCATATGAATGTTGTAATCTCGTGTATGCAAATGTCACGTATACACATATGTGAATGCCCAGGGCTTACATCCATCGCTATCTGACCGGCATCACGAGTCTCACACGACATCATGCATCTCACACGGCATCCAGCATCTCACTCTGCATCGTGATAAATCACGAAATTGTAAGGAGTCTCTCAACCGGCATGTCAGGAATCTCTCACTGTCAAACACACAACATGCAAAACAATGAATGATAAAATGCATCCAATATGCTACAAGAGCAATCTCAAATGTATGCCCAAATTAAGCAAGTCTCATGCTCAATATATATATGCCAAACAAGTCTCATGCTAATATGTCAACCAAATGTCAACAATATGTAAATAGGCATATAAATCACAAAGAGGATACTAAACACAATCACAATCCATTCTCTTATCAATATAACGTCAACCTATACATGTTAATCACACATAACACATATCTATGAGTATTTAGATTCTTTGTTCTCATTCTTTAAGCTTTTAAGCTTTCCATTTTCTCTTTAATTAGATATTAAGTATCATGATACTTAATTAAGGAAAACAATTATGAAACTACTCAATACTCGTAAGCATATAGATCGTAAGTGGAAACCACTTACCGAGGAATACCTGCAACTAAGCACCGCCTCCCCACTAGCTCACCGACTTAAATTCTCGATGTAAGATAGTTTAGTCCCTCTTAAACAACCAAACCATCCATAATCAATCATTCAATCCCTCTGTTTCAATCCTAAAGCACCAATCAACTCTTATATAAATTCCAAAAACATTCCATCATCATCTCAACAACTAAACAACTCTCAATCCTATTCAATAGTAAGGTTGCATATTAAGTTCAACTTAGAACTAAGCCAAGATCACATTATAACACTTACCTTCACACTTGGGATTGATTTTACACAAGAAAATCTGTTTGAATGACTCAAACATGTTGGTGGATGAGTTTAGGGTTTTAGAAAACTAGCTACTAGCTTCCTCTCACTCTATTTAGACTGAAATGAATCAGTCATCACTGTTCTATTCAAATCCAGTCAACACGGTCTCGAGCACGAGTCGTGCCACAAGTCGTGCCGTGAAATCTCAGCACGAGTTTCTATTATGTCGTGCACGGTATCGTTCTAAAATAAATCAACATGACGACGTGCTGATTTTTCTAGGATGAGCACGGGGTCGTGCTAATCATCCTCCCATGAGCAAGGGGCGTGCTCATGGTCATGCTGTCTGCTAATTTTTTAGATGTTTCCTAAATCGATCCGATTTGATTTGAATAAATGCAGTTTTTGTTTTATTTTAAATCCTACAATTTCCAAGAAGTTACATAAGAGGTATTCCAGTGAGATGCTACAAAACTGCATTTGTATATTGTTCTACTATTGACATTCCTTTTACATTTTCATATGTTGTTGATCTATCAACTACATGTGTCAAATAAGCTTCACATCCATCTCGAATCATCTTAAAGGCTTGTATAGCTTATACTAAACAACTCGACACAATCTTTCTTTCTGTGTAAATATTAGTTTAGATTGTTCTATTGGTTCAATTATTAATACCTTAGTAAAATAATCAACTTTAGCTCAATGATGAGCTAGCCAATCCATACCTAATACAAAGTCAAATTCTGTTAAGCTCAGTAGAATTAGATTGGCTGTTAATTTGGTATTCTGAATCCTTATTATACAATCTCTATACACTGCATGCACCTATATCATTTCGCCTAAAGAAGTATCAACTCTTAGGCTCTAGGTTAATGTTTCCAGTTTTACTTTTATTGTATGCATTATTCTAGATGTTATGAATGAATGAGTGGATTTAGGATCTATAAGTACATAATCAGAAACATTAAATAAATGTAACTCACTAATGATAACCTCGATAGCATCAGCCGCCTCTTATCTGGACATAGAAAAAACTCTACCTTGTCCATGTATCTGTGAACCTATGGTTTTCCTGCCTCGACTAGATACTAAGCTAGTACCAACTCCTCTACCCCATCCTCGAGTGTCACTAGCTGTAAAATTCCCTTGTTGTTTCCAAACATAGTAACCTCAAGTATACATGTAACACTCCTCGTATAAGGTCTCTGACAATAAGACATATGAGTCTAGATGTCGCTGAGGTATCTTATTCTCCTAGACTGAATCCTCTACCACAATAAGCCTAATAAGGAGGCAGTCATGATCAGACTCCTAGATATCCTTAGAATCCAGTATGAGTAGGGATAAACTCAGTATTGTTTCTTGGTCTGCTAGACTCCCATAGAGTTGTTATTCTCTTCTGTTTGCTTGCTTTTTCCTCTTCATCATCATCAACCTTAAGAAGTTCTTCTGCCCTAATCGTTGTATCCTTTAACACCGTACAATCATTCTTTTCTCTCTTGGGGATTTATCTACAAATTTTCTTCAAACCATCTTCAAATCTTCAAAATTTATCCATATCAGTAGGAAGAAGATTTGTAGCATAATGCGATAACTGAGTAAACTGTAACTCATACTCAGCTACAGTCATCTTCTCCTACTTCAGAGGTAAAAATTCCTTTTGTTTCACGTTAGTGTAAACCTCCAGTAAATATTTCCTTATAAACTCTCATAAGAAATCCTCCCATGCTATATGTGACCCCTAGATTCGACTACTTATTTTTGTATATATTCATTTCTCTCAAGTAGTACGCGAACTTGGAAATCAAAAGCTTGCGTAAACTAGTTGAAAATACAAGAGTTTAAATAAAAACTATTTATGCACAAAAAATTTAAAACATACATATTTCATTGATCAATTAAAATTACATATAAGAGTTGAGGATATGGGAATATTTCTAAAAATATAATGTTTACAAAATCAGTAGGTTATACAAGAAAAAAAATCCATTAGACTCCATTTCGAATATAACCCGTCAAAATGAATGTATGCACTATAATGTTCAATACAATGTTTGACATAAATTTCCAATTCAGCTTCAGTGCACAACCCACCTTGGTTTCCTGATTCTCTTTGTACTAGTCAACAAGAGTAAAACAATTACCACAACTCTGTCGTATCCCCTCAAGTCTCTGCCAATATTGCAGGCATAAAAGGCATGAGTTGTGAAACTCAATAAGAAACATTACCAATATGGACAACTTCCCACAATGATTTTGCATTCATATGTATTCATATAATTCACAATCAATTCCAAAACAAACTCAACTTTGCCTAAATCTTTCCTCTCTCTCTCTCTTCCTTTCCCTCTTCATTTATGTTCAACCTACCACCACCATCCATAATTTCCTTCACACCCAACCTCCATTAAGCCTAGAAAAATTTGTTTAGATATATTTAGATGATCTTCACTCTCCCACAACACTCTGCTATCCTAGTTCCACTTCCCCCTCTTCCAAACCTAACATTTTACTTAACTTTGCCTAAATCTCACACATATTAAAACACCCAACCAATTCAATGCTTAGAACACTTCCAATATACTCTGAATAAACTTACCCAAGTGGCAAAATGCGATAAGAAACTCATTTGCACAAAATCACCCCTAAAGTGCCCAAGCTCGTCACTATGCAGGGCAGTCTCTCTCCTATAGATTTTGAGTTCCTAATGCATGATTCAACATAAAAAATAGTCAATAATATGTAGTAGACATCTCAAGATTTCCAACGAGCCATCATTTTCTCTAATGAGAGCTAAAATGAGAGAGTTTTGGGTGTTAGAAGTTAAGGTTTTGGAAAAAGCAGGATTTGAAGGAAATGGAAGGACTCTTACCTTGATTTAACCCAAGATCAATCCTTGGAACTTCTTTTGCTTTAGAATCGCATAAAGTTGGCTGGTCGAGAGTGGTTTTCGACTAGGAGGAAGAAAATAGATGGAAATGAAGTGAAGTGGTGGAGGAAGGAAGGAGGGAAAATGTTTTCAGGGGTTTCCTTTTGGGCATGGCCCACTATTCAACTCGTAATCCTCCTTTTTAACTCGACTCACACTAGTCCTGACTTAAGTTCTCGAAATTTTAATCTTCCCCAAATTCCCAATTTAAAATAAATTTTTTGTCTTCCACTTAGTTACTAGAAATAACATGCGAAAAATTTTCCCTCATAATGCGAAAAATTTTCCCTAATTTTTCTATGTATTTTATTTTAAATTTTAATTAAATAGAAATTTTAGGGCGTTACAATTCTACCCCTATAAGAAAATTTTGTCCTTAAAATTTAAATTGTACCTAATCTCGAAAATATTTGAGGATAGCGCTTGCGCATCTCCTCTTCCACTTCCCAAGTATCTTCCTTTGAGGAATGAAAACTCCATCCGACCTTGACCATTGGAATCTCCTTGTTCTGTAATCGGTGAACCATCCGATCTAGGATTTCAATAGGCTCCTCTTTATACGTCATATCATCCGAGATCTCCATCTTAGGTTACTTAAGAACGTGGCTCGGATCCGATCTATACTTCCTTAACATACTTACATGAAACATGTCATGTAACTGAGAAAGCTCCTCGGGTAGTCGGAGTTGATAAGCCAAAGGTCCTACCCTTTTAACGATTTCAAAAGGAGATTTCAAAAGGGCCTATAAACCTAGGACTCAGCCTCCCGCTCCTACCAAATCTCAAAACTCCTCTCCAAGGCGACACCTTAAGGATAACATTTTCACCTACTTCATAGGTGATCTCCCACCAATGCTTATCCAAGTAACTTTTTTGTCGATCTTGAGCGGCTTTTATACATTTCTTAATCACTTGTACTTTTTCCACAGTTTGCTGCTCTAATTCTAGTCCTTCAATTTGTCTCAATCCTTTGACATCCCAGAATACCAAACTTCTACATTTCCTACCATATAGAGCTTCGTAAGGCGCCATTCGAATGCTAAAATCATACCTGTTGTTGTAAGCGAACACTATCAATGGAAAATGCTCATCCCAATTGCCTCTAAACTCTAAAATACAGGCTCTTATATTGTCCTCCAGAGTTTGTATCGTTTTTTTTGACTGTCCATCAATCTGGGGGTAAAAATTTGTACTAAAGTTAAGTCTAGTACCCATAGCTTTTTGTAAACTATCCCAGAAGTGAAAAGTAAATCAAGGATCTCTGTCAAAACAATGGCAATTAGAACTCCATAAAGTCTAACCACTTCTACCACAAATTTCTCATCCAGCTTGTCCATAGAAACATCTTGTTTGATAGCTAGGAAATGTGCGGAATTGGTCAACCTGTCCACCATAACCCACACTGCACTGTGATTCTGAAAGGTTATAGGAAAACCAACCACAAAATCCATGGTTATTCACTCTCATTTCCATTATGGAATAGCTAAAGAGTGAAGCTTCCCAGCTGGAGATTGGTGCTCAGCTTTGATCTATTGACAACTGAGACACTTAGTCACAAATTCTGTCATTTCTTTCTTTATACACAACCAACAATACAACTGTTTCAAATCTCTGTACATTTTTTTGCTGCCCGGATGCACAGAATACCTCGAGGAATGAGCTTCCTGCATAATTTCCTCCTTAAGCTCTGGAAAATTAGGCACACATAGCCTCTTTTCGTAGTGTAGAACTCCTTCTTCATCAAGCACATACGATGTGTCTCTTCCCCTTTCCACCGTCTTCTTAGCGATCAATAGCTTTTTATCCTCCATTCGTCGCTCTTTTTTCCTCTTTTGGATTAACGGTCTCATCGATATGTTAGCTAACAGCTCCTCTTCAATTGCTTGAAGTTCTAGCCGCAGCTCCTTCATTGCAAATAACGACTCAACCTAGTAAGAAATAGTATCACTCTCCACTTGTGACTTCCTACTCAAGGTATTAGCTACAACATTGGCCTTTCCCTGGTGGTATTCAATTGAAGAATCATAATCCTTTAACATTTCAATCCACCGTCTTTGCCTAAGATTTAATTCCTTCTGGGTGGTTATATACTTTAGACTCCTGTGGTCAGTGAAGATCTTTAAGGTTTCTCCGCAAAAATAATGCCTCCAAGTCTTTAAAGCATGAATTATTACTGCAAGCTCTCAATCATGCATTAGGTAATTGAGCTCGTGTGGCCTCAATTGCCTCAAAGTGTAGGGTATAACCTTTGCACTTTGCATCAAAACACCACCTAGACCCATGCCAGACGCATCAGTATACACAATGTATTCACCTTCCTCTGATGATAAGGTCAACACTGGTGCATTAGTAAGCCTCTTTTTAATCCCTTCGAAACTCTCTTGGCATTTCTCTTTCCATTCAAATTTGGCGTTCTTCCTCAACAAGCTAGTTAGAGGTCTTGCAAGTATTGAAAAATCCTGAATAAATCTCCAATAATAGCCCGCCAAGCTTAGGCAACTTAGAATCTCAGTTGCATTCTTTGGAGCTTTCCACTCCTTCACTACCTTAATCTTTGTGGGATCCAATTATACTCCATGTCACGAGATCATATGACCCAAAAAATACAACCTCTTCAAGCCAAAACTCGCACTTTGAAACTTAGCATACATTTGTTTGTCCCTCAAAAGCTCCAAAGCTACTCTCAAATGCTCCTCGCGCTAACCTCTACTCTTTGAATATATCATCAATGAAAACCACCACAAAAGTGTCCAAATCGGGTTGGAAAATTTTGTTCATTAAGGACATAAAAGTTATTGGAGGGTTTGTCAACCCAAATGGCATCAATGTGAATCCGAAGTGGCCATACCTGGTTGTGAATGCTGCCTTAGGCATTGAACTCTCCTCTACTCTCAACTGCCAGTACCCTGACCTTAAGTCAATTTTCGAGAAAACTACTGGTCCTTTCACCTGATCTAGAAGATCGTCAATTCAGGGTAAAGGGTATTTTCTCTTTACCGTCACACGATTCAACTGACGATAGTGAATGCATAACCTCATGCATCTGTCCCTCTTCTTATCAAACAATAGAGGTGCTCCCCACAGAGAACTACTAGGTCTAATTAAACCATTTTCCAGTAATTCTTCAAGTTGCTTCTTCAACTCCTTCAAGTCAGCTGGAGCCACTCGATATGGTGCTATCGATATAGGGGTCGTTCCCCGTACAGTCTGAATTTTAAACTCTACCTTCCTTCTAGGAGCCTGTTCAAGAAGATCCTCCGGGAAAACGTCCGGGTGCTCACATACAATCGGAACTTTTGAAACTCTCACACTAGGCTGCATAGTGTCCACCACACTGGCAAGATATGCCTCACAACATTCTTTTCTTAAACTCACTGCTTGTACCGTTGAGATCAAACAAGAAGGTACCACTCTTCTGTTTCCTACAAAAATAATCTCCTTTCGCCTGTTGATCTTAATCAAGAGTTCTTTCGAGAAGCAATCAATCATCGCTCTATGTTTAGAGAGCCAATCCATGCCTAGAATTAGCTCAAAGTCCTTCAAATCGATTGCTACCAAATCCACTTGAAATTTAAAATTCCCTATAACAATAGGACACAATCTCACCACAGTATTCACCCTTACTACTTCCCCAGAGGGCATTGTCACCATTATAATATAATCTAGAGTTTCTACCCTCATATTTAGTTTCAATGCGTGATCAAAATTTATAAATAAACATGATGCACCAGAGTCTATAAGTATGTAAGTAGGTAAACCCAAAATGTAAACAGTACTAGAAATGATGTTCGGGTCATCCACACCATCTGCTCCAGCTATATCATAAACTCTAGCTTGAGGTGCAACTGGTGCTGGTGTCTGGGTAGTCTGAGAACCCCTAAAATGTGAACTGGATCTCCTAGAGAATGCACCACGGCCTCTACCCCTACTGGCACTTCCATGGTTATCTCCAATACTACTCTGAGTGTGTTGATCCCTAACCTCATCATTTCTCTTCTTGTAGAAGTCTTACGCCAAATGTCCCTTCTTCTGACAGTAGTAACAAACTGCATCTGTCCTTCTCCTCCCGTTCAAGCCACTCCTCTCACTGGTCCTTATGAATGGTTGTCCTACAAAGCCTGCTCCTTTCCCCACAAACTTCTTAGATCCATTGGTCTCTCTGGACCCATGGAACTAAAGCTCTTCTTCTTTCCAAAACTTCCAGTATATTTAGCTTTCTTTACCTCCCAAGGTTGTCCTTCCCCAAGAGTCTTCTCTGCTCGCAAGGCAGCACCAAGCAGAGCTGCAAGGCTATGAGGTTATATTGCAGCAAAAGACGAATTTTGCACCTTAAACCCATCTTAAAGAAATTTCTCTTAGCTTCCTCTGTCGCCACCTTTTTTGGCGCATTTCTAGAGAGACGAGTGAATTTAACCTAGTACTTTGGCACTGAGAGATCCCCTTGCTCAATCCTAAGGAACTGGACTTTCTTCTCCCTTCTGTACAGCGGTGGAGTGTACTTTTTAGAAAACAAATTTGGAATTCGTCCCCGGTCTTGCTGAGAGGCTCGTTTAGGCTTCCAGCGACCATCTCTCACCAATTTATTGCCTCCCCTTCCAACAGAGACGTAACATACTGAACCTTCTGCACAGAGTTTTGGTGTACTCATACTTTTGGTCTATCTTCGACCTTCAAGCTCTAGTGAGTTGTTCTCTCACGGCTTTGCCTATTAAATCAAACAGTTGTTATACACTCGGATGTTGTGCCTGAGCTTAAGGGCTAGAGGGTGCTTCTTCACTTGCAATGGGAGTATTAGCGTTCCCTTGCATTGACTCCAAAGAACTGGCAGCCTTATGTGCACTATTTCCATGCCCTTCTTCCATTTCTAAAACATAGGAAATGGAATTGACTTTTATTACAGAATTCATGAAAATGACAATGCATCGTGAATAAACCAATGTATGGTTTTCCAAAAATTGTCATGCTTGCAAAATAGATGAAAAACATGTTCTTTAAATTAATACTTAATGCATGATTCATGACCCATATCCTAACGAACAGAGGTTTTTATCAAACATAGGCTCTGATACCACCAAATGTGACCCCCAGATTCGACTACAACTTATTTTTGTATATATTCATTTCTCTTAAGTAGTATTTGAACTTGTAAATCAAAAGCTTGCGCAAAATAGTTGAAAATACACGAGTTTAAATAAAACCTATTTATGCACAAAAAATTTAAAATATGTGTATTTCATTAATCAATTAAAATTACATATAAGAGTTGACGATGTAGGGATATTTCCAAAAATATAATGCTTACAAAATCAGTAGGGTTATACAAGAAAAGAAATCCATTAGACCCCATTTCAAATATAACCTGTCAAAATGAATGTATGCACTATATTGTTAAATAAAATTTATGACATATATTTCCAATTAAGCTTCAGTGCACGACCCAACTTTGTTTCTCGATTTTCCTTGTATTAGTCAGCAACAGCAAAACAATTACCACGCCTCCATCTTATCCGCTCAAGTCCCTGGCAATATGGCAGAGATAAAACACATGAGTCGTGAAACTCAACAAGCAACATTACCGATATGGACAACTTTCTATAAAGATTTTGCATTCACATGTATTCATATAATTCACAATGATTTCAAAAATAAACTCAACATTTCTCAAACACAAACTCACATATCAACAACTTTAAATCTCAACACATTCATGATATTCAACCAACATGAATATGGAATAAACACACTTCATTCATAATCATATCATCTTTTCTAAACACTCATTATCACGAGCACATACAAACATATCCACTGCGAACATAATAAATACATCATATGCATCATTATCACGAGCACATACGAACATATTCCTTAGTATGATCACCTATGATCCCAATTCAATTTTTAATTTCGCGCCCTAGTGCCTTTATATTGATGTTTGCAAACGGGCCTCGTCGGTCGGAAGTTTCGGTTATAATGTAATGGATCCATATAATTTTTGCACATATGCGCCCATAGTTTTGGCACACTTGTACACACTTATGCGTCCTGACCATTCTACCACTTGTGCCCCAGTGTAGCATTTTATAGATACTACCCATAATTCTGCTCCCAAGAGTCATAACCACTCCCTCGATTCGCTCACAAGAGCCCATTATTTCTTGCTCACTAAGATCCCATTATTTCTCGCTCATTAAGAGTCCATTATTTCATTATATTTTCCCACCTATGAGCCCAATGCATGAATTCCATGTGCATGTTCCATGGAAAAAAACTCATGCACTCATGAACATAAATATATGAAAATGGCAATACCACACATATACTATTCACCACCTTTCTCAAATTCATCACTACAACATTCCTGATAAGGCTATTTCCATACAAATTCATCATTTCAAATGGTATTTCTTTAAGTCCATAACATACTCGCACAACAACATGCAAAATACACATATTCTTTCTTGGGAATGGTTTGGGAAACGATTTACCCAAACCGTTTGGTTCTGTACAAATTGGTCTTGGAACTGAAACGGTTTTCATAAACCATTTCCAATCTCGTTTTGTCCTTCAAGAAAAGTTCTAGAACTGAAACAGTTTATGAAACGGTTTGCATAACCATTTTCAAACCCGTTTTGCCCTTCAAGAAATGTTCTGGAATGGGAATGGTTTGTGGAACAGTTTCCAAAACTGTTTCCAAGGCAGAAATCGGCCTTGGAAGTGGAATAGTTTGTGAAATGTTTTTCGTAACTTGTTTCCTAACATGTTCTCCATGTATTCTAGCTAAAAACAGTACTTATAACATTCGCAATAATTCACAATTCATCCCATAAGTTTGTATGACCAAAACTCTGTAGAACATTATTCCGATGTAATCATTCCACGCATTTAAACTCACATCACAGTTATGACAGCACAATCAACATAAAACATATAAATCACCAAGCATAACTCATTCTCGATTCTCCCAATTTCACACAACACTTGTCCTTCTTAACACTCAGAACATTATCAAACACATTATATGCCCCACCAGTACACTTTCATATAAAACATCATACCAACATTCTCATATATGGACATCGATTAACTTTCTTATCCTTCTTACCATTTCACTCCCTTACATCAAACATGATCAATTAGCACTTCATTAACATAGCCACTTATCCATGAAACCAATCATACAAGCATAATTCATGAACACACATTCCCTCATTGATTAAGCTAAACAATTCACATACAAAACAACCCCAGCCAACATTCACACTCCTCAAGCAATCATATCAAATTAAACAACAATTTCCAATTAAACCACAATCCAACACTTAACAACATACATACAAAGGAAGTTATGCTCATGCTACTTACCCCTCAAAAGCACCTAACAGCTCGATCAAGGACCTCCCTTGCCGCGATCCGAATTCCTTATTATTTAAATTATAAATCACATCAACTTTATTTTCATATATATTTATGTAAAATGAATGAACAATGCCTAAAATGTGTCTATATCACATTAGGTTCATTACTCTTTCCTCTCTCTCAGTCTACCTTCCCCTCTTCATTTATGTTCTTCCTACCACCACCATCCATAATTTCCGTCACACACAACCTCCATTAATGCCTAGACAATTTTATTTAGATATATTATACGAAGCTCATTTTTCAAATCCTTTTGATATGATAAACAATTATCTTTGATAATAATAATAATATTAGAATGAAATTAGAGTAAAACGAGAGGAGAAAGAAAATGAAATATATATTTCATAAACAAATCCGACCCAAAACATTCGTAACATAAAATAATTTATAGCAGAAACATAGAGAAGTTTGAAATACATTTCAAACTCAAAATAGGAACATTTACAAAATATGTACAAATATGTACAATGTAGAAAATGGAAGCACCCAAAACAGAACAATGGAGCTCAAGCACTGACAACAGCAAACTCTGACAGAAGATCACCGCAGCTCTAATCCAGTGACAGTTATCTGCGTCCTGCACATCATTTAGACACAATAACAATTGTAAGTATATTTTACAATACTCAGTAAGCTTCTCACGCTATAATTTATTCGTAAAATTTAAATCATCAAAATGAAATCTCAATACATTCATCAATTTGATCTAAAAAAAACCATCATATACACAAACTTATCATCAATTATCATAAGAATCAAGTAACCAGAATACGAATGAAATATCATAGCCATAATCAATGTTCATACGAATAGCACAATATGAACACAAGTATCCATAATCATAATGCATTCATAATCAATAACACGAATAAATTATGTTATGAATGAATGCGAGTCAAACGCATATGAATATTATGAAGTCACATGCGAATGTCTGCCCTGGAGTCTTTCTTTTCTTTTTATTTTTCTTTTCTTTTCTTTTCATATCATTTTTCTCTCGGTCCCAGACCGACATCCTACCCAGTATGGCATCGAGATCTCTCTCGAAATCATCGGTCCCAGAGCAGCATTAAGCTCTTGCCCAGAATCATCAGGCCCAGCCTGTATCTCATATCTCAATGTCACACAGCAATGCAACACAATGAATGATCAATGCATTCATATATCACAATCTCGATCACGTATGCTCAAACATGCTCAACAAAGCTATCATATGCTTTCTCATGTATCAATATCGTGTGAATATCAATTAAAACATCTAGAGCATGTTAATCAAACATATATCAACAAAACGTTAATATAACAATCAGAGCATACACATTTAATTCAAGTAAAGTTCATAAAAATTAACAGCAAGGCAAGTACAACAATATCCAAATAATCACATAATCGCATCTTAATAATGTTCCAAAGAACATATCAAACACAATACATATCACTCATAATAAGCTTTTCAAAGCTTACAATCAAATAACCAAACTTAGTACCAATCCATAAAGAATCAGTCATAATAAAATGTCAATCAACCGTATGTCAATTTAAGACATACATTCATCAATCCATTCAATTCCATTTCGTAACATTCATAGACCAAACATGTCATTCTCATATTCACTATACTTTATCTAACAACTCAAAACTTCAATATAGGCCTTTATACTTAAATAGAATGGGCCTAAAATAAAGTACGAATCAATATGTAAGCGTAAGAACACTTACCCATAAACAAACCAAAAATCAACAAGCAACACAGCTAAAAACCGACTCCAAAACCCATCAAGATCCTCCTGTATGTCATTCATAACATACAAGGAATTAACTTAACATTCACACATTCATTTAATAATCTATACAAGTGTTATAAATTCTAAGTCGACCATTTATCATCCTTTTCTTTTAACTTAATGATACCAATTCTATTCCATACAAAACTTTCTTATCAAAACCATTTCCCTAATGTGTTTTTATTTTTAATCATTCATTAACATATAATTTCAGTATCAAGATTCCATTCAAATATAAGAAATCAACCAAAAACACTTTTTTGCTTCAATTTTCTCTTTCCTCTGCTCCTTTTCCTTTCTTTCTCTCTAAATGAAACTAGGTGAATGAAGGGTAAGCTTAGTTTCTCGATACTTTATAAATCTTGTATTGTTTTCAACAAAACAACAATCCACGTACGGTGGATTGCAAACTACGCATGGTGGTAACGGCAACGCGTACTTCCCTTTCCACTGCGCGTACTCCCCAATTTCAGCATTTCTCTGATTTTCTTGGATCATTTTGTGTCAACCTTACATTGACCTTTGATCAACCTTTATATATTGATGTTTAAACACTTATTTATTAAAATTTACGACTAAAAATTCCCAGAATGTTACAATTCTCCCTCTCTTAGAAAATTTTGTCCCCGAAGCAAACCTAGATCGTAACATTCAATATCGAAGTTTAGAATTGAAATGTACCTCAATGATCTGACGTAAAATCAGGAAACAGATATGGATACTAACGTCTCATATCTGACTTAACCTCTCCAGTCGCTTCTTTTGGTGAATGGAAACTCCATTTCACCAAAACCATCGGAATCTC
>CANYCX011958000.1:0-18278 GCA_948193385.1 Breynia disticha f. nivosa | reverse complement strand
TGAACCAGAACTAGAACCGAACCACTCCGAAACGACTAGATCTAGTTCAATTTTCGAACAGAAACCGACGGTTTAAAACCATTTTACACTTCTGTATACTATATGACTTCTTATTTACCTAAAAAAATGATAAAAAAATGTAAAACTTTGAAAGGAAAAGAGGGTGAGAGAATCTTTAACATATTTGAATGTAGACAAATGGAAGAAAGTTAACACTAAATAACATCATTCCTAATATTATTTAATTACAACGATAAAGCGATCAACTTTAGCTTTGGAAACCCCAACTTACGACTTACCAGCATTGAACTTACCTTCACTTTGCCAACCATTGCATAATCTTCAGTTTCCTTATTGGTTATGAGACGATTTGTGACATGCAAACGCCCCTTCTGTAGAGGCTTTACACTGCTTCATGTCAGGTTTATCCTCACTTTTTCTCTGCAATTTCCACATGCAACTACACCAAAAGTCCACATATCCAACAAACTTCGATGCAAAAATTAGTGTAGTCACCTACAATTACACCGTAGATTCAACCGTAAAAAGAATTAACTAGTACACCGATGGTACGTGGTTTGATTTATCTCTGTCTTTAGTTCGTGGGCTAATTTTGTCCCTTACAAATAAACCTTCTAAAAACAACTATTAATCTTGCACCACGTTTTTTTGGCTCGAAGACACGTATCATTTTGTGAATATCTGATAACGAAAAATTTTAATCTACAGTTCTAGTGGGTTCGATGTTGCATGAAGCTAATGGTTACCAAATAACAAAGACATGTTGATGCATTTACGGAGTGAGAAATCTGTAGCTTCAATTTTGTGTTGTTTGTTTCCGAGAAGCATCACTACTCGCAAGAGCATTGTATATATTTTTTTTCCTTTAGTTCAAACATTGCATGAGCAATAATAATTTTTGAAAATAGGGAATTTGTACGAAGTAGTGTGTATATATATATAAATATATATGTTTTTTTTAGTTTTAACTGCCCGGTATTTTTTTACTTTCGTTGAGGGCTAATTCGACATCGAAACAAGAGACACAACTCCTATATCATGAAGGTGACTCTGCTAGGATTCAATCTTCAGAGAACGCTAAGCCGAATCTCGCAGGGCGAATGACTTGTCAAATCAACCAACATCCGATGCATTATGAAAGAGTATATATATATATATTTGGTTAATTGTTTGGAGGAAGTAGTATTGATGGATAAATGATGCACACGTGGGGGAATGTCAGGGCTTAGTTGGCTAAGTCAAGAAGGGAATTAAACAAAGAAAACAGCGTAACAACAACGGAATCGGATTTTAATTAGGGGACGACAAATATCAAGGTTTTGACTTGTGAATTTTCATGCTTTGCTTAATTATCTCTCCTTTTTTTTATCCATACAATTATTGCTATTTAGGGTTGAGCAATATTTTTGTATGTAATGCCTCGTGTTTGCTCAATATATCTCGTTATGTGATATACATATGTATAAAAGTATATATTCATCGATATGGACTCACGAGGTGTTCGTTGAACTGATAATCAAACTCTCCCATGAAAGCTTCAACTCAGATTCGAGTCCGAGGAAAGTCGCCCCGTGAGGGAGGAGTCATGCCTCTCACTCCGAACTCGGATTAAGCTTGAACAATGCGTCGGGATACCGAGAGATTCAGACAAAAAAAAATATATATTCATCGATATGGTAATGGATCAAAATTTTTTTAATAAAAGATAATATACGAGTTAAAAGTAATATAAGAAGAACACGACAATGAAATGATATTACAACAAAAATATACACTAAAAAAGTAGAGAATTAGAAGGAAAATAATTGAAATAGGCACGACAAATTAAAAGGAGTGATCGTCCCTTCGCTCCTCTTTTGTTTTCGTGTTTTCATCAACAAGATTGGTTTGAAACGAATTGATGAACTAATTTGGTTATGGAGGTGACAAAGTTGAACTGAAACTATGAACCGTCAGTCCAGTTCATTTTAGTGAAAAATTGAAATTACACCGACAAATCAGAAATGAAGCCTGTGATTTTGACTTGCCAGTTCTGAATCAAAACCCAACCACTCAAACCAACTAGATCTAATTCTGATTCCAATTTCAAAAACCTTAAAATCGTAAATCATCAATTCCAAACAATATTCGAGTTAATTTTTAGATTTTCAACCACATTAGTTTGAGGTATTCGGTTATTATATATAATAATTCAAATCAAACCGACCTGATATAAAGTAGCATGCCCTGCTTCTTTTGTTTCTCTTACCTAAATAGTAAAACAAAAACTATGTACGACAAAGCATAAGAATTGAGGACGGAAAACAATAGCAATTAGTAGTTAAAAATTTCTTATTCAATAATATAATTATATATGAGATGAAAAATATAAATATAAATTTATAATATTTATATCATAAATAATAACATTTAACAAAAAAATATTCACACAATTACGATTCGTCAACTCAAATTGTCACTCGTACATTAATATTAACACACTAAAAAGCAATATTGCAAGTTTGAAATAGTGAACAACTTTATGAGAAAATAGTGGCATAATTAAATTGTCCAGAGATACAATAATTTGTAGGGTAAAGACGAGTTTGGTTACTGTGCTCTCACAGACGCACATTCATGTGTCTGAGGTACTCTTCCGACCTTCGTGACAGTCTCCTTTTCGCCCTCTTCATGATTTCGTCGTTTAATGTTGACGAAAACTATCGCACAAAGCTTTCTAAAATTCAAAACATTATTTGCATTTCAACTTTGAAGTAAAGAACTGTTATGATTCTTCTCAAGTAAAAAAATGAAACCGTTTCTCAGAATATTTCTTTTTCTCTTTTGGGGCGGACGAATTTATTGTCGCAAAAAGAGATTTGATATGATTTCCCAAACAAGTGCGAATTAATGCAAAGTGTCGTAAATAGAAATAGAGAAGCATGCATGTACGATCATGGCAAGACTATGTGGTGAGAGCAAGAATTATTAATGGCCTTGTATTAAAGGTTGTTGGCGGTCACGTCATCTTCGATAAGGACTAATCTGGAATTCGAGCGGTAGCACAGTTTCTGTCTTACGAAGATGAAGATTATTTAAACATGAAGAAAACACTCATACGAACTTTGTAAAAGACTGAGTTGTCAATTCAAGCACTACTTCTCAGGTTGGTGGTGATGATTTTAGCTGCGAATCGCTATCGCTCCACGTGACTCAGTTCTTGCAACACAACTCGCATTAATCATATTGGCATTGACTCTAATATCAAACCAGGCATTAAAATAAGGTAAAAGGAAAACAAAGTGTAGTGTGTTGACGTTGAAACTCTTTACAATTATTTTTGTCTGCTACATAACGGCGTTATTTTCCTGTCTCTTGCTATTTATACACCTTCTCTTCCCTCTCTCTCTTTATTCAAATCTCTCTCTCTCTCTTACAGAGTCTTTTTTCTCTCAACTGCACTGTAGTGTAAGTTTTTAATGGTTGCGTGAACTAGAAGTTTGGTATATTGGTCCTTCTTGAATTCGATTATAATTTGTTTTTTCTCGAAATGGGCAAGAAAGAACAAAACAGTAACGAAAGAGTCGAAGCTGTTCTTGAGCTTCTGAGAAAACAAGCTCCACTCACAGTGAAGCAGGTGAGTTTTCTTTAACTTTTTTTAACAAGTAACTGTTCTTGTTTTCATTTATTATTGCTCATGCAATGCAAGAACGTGTAGTTTGTGTGTTTTGAAGAAAAGCAAGAACTCATAATTTAGCAATCATTTTGGTCCTACTGTTTACGTACAGGAGAAGTTCTGCAACAATGGTTGTGTAGAGAGGTTTTTGAAAGCAAAAGGTGACAACGTTAAGAAGGCTGCGAAATTCCTTAGGGCTTGTCTCTCTTGGAGAGAGAGTATGGGCATAGGTACGAACTATACACTATGCACTACCATCTTCTTCTTGGATTCAAAAAGAAAAGCTTGGTTATGTGTTAGATTTGTCTTGTTTAATTTAGCAAGAAACTCTCTTTTTCTTTCTTTCCTTTTGTTTCCTAACTTGTCTCGTTTCTCTCGTCGAATCTTGCTTTTCTTTTGAAATACGAGCTTTAAAGTTGCACAATTAGCAATCATTCTTCCCACTAACTTTAACTAAACCATCTTAATGAGTTCAGTTCAGTTGATGGCTGATGAGTTTTCAGCTGAACTAGCCGAAGGAGTTGCTTACGTAGCTGGTCACGATGAAGAGTCCAGACCTGTCATGGTACTGCATAGTGTATAGTTCCATTCTCAGAAATAAGAACACTTTAATGAGCCAACAAAACATTTTAAACTCTTTTTCCTTGCAGATTTTTCGCATTAAGCAGGATTATCAAAAACTCCATTCTCAGAAACTGTGAGCTTCAAACTTAACCATGTCTAATGAGTAAAGTAATTTCACAATTTCTCGGGATTTAATATTTATCTTTTATGGCAAATTTCAGGTTTACTCGTTTGCTGGCATTTACTCTAGAGGTGGCTATAGGAACCATGCCAAAAACTGTAGAACAGTTCATTCTTCTGTTCGATGCCAGTAAGTCTCCATCTCTCTCATTAATGCCAATTTTACTCTTTTTAAAACTGGATAGTTGTGCACAAAAAAAGTTGTAAAATGAGGTGCTTTTAAGAGCACGCTGGCAAAGCAAGCTATTCAATGCACGCAAGTATGTCGGAAAACCGGCGGTGATAATCTGAGATATTCTCAGAAAATGTCCGGAGCACCCCTCAGGTGTCACATTCATTACTGCATTATTGGCAGCTTAGTTGGTTCCTTTGAGGGTATTATTGGGAATTGAAGCTGATTTATTACAATATATCCTTTCCTAGAATTGGTCAAATTCACTGCAAACTTCCTTAAATATTCCTCATCCTCTGTAATTCTGACTCGAACCATTAAAATATAAACAGGCTTATGTTTGAATCAGACTAAGTGTTAATCTTAGGTTAATGGAGTTCTTGTTCTGTGTTGTAATTACAATTTATATGCAGGCTTTTTCAGATCAGCATCGGCTTTTATGAATATATTTCTGGCCACACTTAAAACAGTTGCAGAGTATTATCCAGGCAGGCTTTACAAAGCTTTTATAATCGACCCCCCTTTCATGTTCTCTTATCTTTGGAAGGTAAAAAAGTGAAATTTCAAATTCTGCCTTATCTTTTGACACCTTTCAGTTTGTAGGTCCCGTTGAGCATAACAATAGCGTAATGGCTCGAACGATGCAGCGGAAAATCGTATATTATAAGTGAGCTGATTAAATGTGAATGAATTTTGCAGGGAGTTCGTCCATTTGTTGAGCTATCGACGATGACAATGGTGGTATCGTCGTTGGATTTTGAAGAATCAATGGAGTTTGACTTCTCTTCCTACCCACGAGCTTCTTCCCTCCGATTTGATCCTTCCTCGCTCAAATCAACGGCTCAGATTGGTTCATGCTCTTCCTCCAGATTTTCTTTCACTGTTTCCCACCATTTTGACTCGCTCAAACCATGGTACCTCACTTTGACCGACACGTCAGCATCTAAAGTGGGACCAACTACTTCTTCTCCACTGGGCCCCGCGTTAATCTCTCCGCTCAATGCCAGGTCATTCTCTTTTGCATCGCCGGCTGCTAGGACGCCACCTGGCACAATCAACGGTATTAGGCCAAACAAAAAAAGTCTATTCCCTTCGACCCCACTTCCACAGCGCGTGACAGCGAGTGAGAATTTCAAAGCTTCTCAACCGCGGACCCCACGGCCGTCTTTCCTCCAATCACCTGCCCTGTTTTTTAAGAGAGATTGCCACGTCAGTAGAGGCGACAAGTCTCGAGAATCTTTCTTACCATATTTGAAGTTTTATAGGCGGCCGTACGATGAGATGATTTACAGGTCAAAAATGCGGCCCCCACTAGGTGGACTCATATCCATCGTCTCTCCTCATATTAGAAGACGCCACGTGTCAGTATCTCAACGGTTCTAAATTCCAAAAAACAAACGAGAGAGAAATAGTACATAGGACTATCACTATTTACTACTATTATTTCATTAACCATATATAGTATGTCTCAAATGTCAATTCCAATGGCATTTCTACGAATAATTCCATCAATTATTTCTTCATTTCACCTTCCAATTAATGGTTGTTGTAGCGTAAGAAGTATGAGCTAGGGCGATACTACAAAGAAAATTACAAAAAAAGTGCGGCTTTACAAAAAGAGATATAACAAAGAGCGGTCGTGTTCACTACCGTCTCTATCTTCGTCCTTGCGTGTGTTGGTTGACTAATGTTAAAGGTGGGGAGTTGAAATGTTGTGCATCAAAGAAATAAAAAGTCGACGTTTTGGGTTTCGAATGGTGAAGCATGGGAAGAAGATAGCGTGGTCGAAACGGTGAACATTGCATTGGAAATATTGTAAACATGGTGGACTTCTCTATTACAACAAAATGGAATCATTTCAAAACCTTTAATTTAATATGTTAATGTAAGATTTGTGACCTTGCTTTGAAGATTAATAAAATGATTTATATGTGCTGGTTTCAACGATGGCAAGTAGGAATATGTGTCATGCATGTTTTATGTTTGATACAAGTCAAATGGATCTTCTCAGTTTGTTATTTTTTAGTGTGTGTTCATATGTGGAACTGAAGAGAAAGAACTGAGTATTGGGAATTGAACTGATAAAAAAAAATACAGAAGGCTTGCTTGGGATTATGGGATTTTGTCGTATAACACACTGTCCTAAAGGGATCAAGGTTCTTTTACTTGACAGAAGGGAAAACTCTTCACAAAATTTCCCTAATTTTGGTCTTGTTTTGTAGGTGGACTTTGTTAGGAACAGGACAACCTGAAATGGCAGTTTTTGTTGCTGTATTTAAGTGTACATGTCATAGTTTGGAGTTTATTCTTTGTTGTTTGCTGTGTTTTTAATTTCAAGTGTCCCTTTCGTTTGTTTTATAGAGTTGTTTTGGCCCCTAGTTCGAGGAGGCCATGGCTTTATGGAGATGTTCATGCTGCAGCTTCTCAGATTTTCTTTTGTTTTCGAGTCCTTTCTTTGGAACATGCACATAACAGACCCTACAAAATTTAAAAAAGAGATGGGTTGACCTATAAAACAAGAGTAAGAATTTTCAAATAGAGCTGGCGAACCAATTGTATGTCATCCCTACCGCTGCTGCGGATGCAGAAATCGAATCCGCACACTCAATGTGCTCTTCGACTCCATTGACCGCTGATGCCGGACGAAGGAAACAGAACAGACCCTAATAAAGCATCTGAGCACAGTATCAATTTGATGGGATTGTTGTTCTTCTGATTCTCACATAACATCATTTTTACAGGTACTCATATCTCACAGTAACTTTAGTCACATCACTTCATCTCATTCTGGATTGTCAGTAACTAAAAGTGAACAGATTTTCATCAGTAAATGATACCAAAAACAAAAAATGAAGGAAATGTGGAAAATAAAATCTGTATTTTCAAAAGGAAGTCTGAAACGAATGCATTTCAATAATTATTATTGTTCAATGCTGGATTTCAAGTCTTTACAAATGGATCCCATATTGGGTAGACCTGAGTGAAATTGGGATAAAAGGTTCCAAAATTAACCCCTCCTTCACCAGAACTCAAATTCTCATTGAACATTTCAAATATGTAAACTTCCAAATTGATGTCACTCTTCCTTGGAGTCCATCCTTTCAGAATTGCATGCTTCCTCAGATTCCTGTTATAAATTTGAGCATTTTCCACAGACGCATACGTTGAGCCACAGATCGGCCATCCGGTTTCCGCCACAACCACCTTGACATCCTCTTTCTGCACCACCCTCGCCATTGCTGCCAAAAATGCATCCACCATTGCATCAAAAAGGTTATAATACTCCAAGTTCCCATCTTTGACTTGGGGAGTTTGGGACTGAAATAAAGCATAGTCTAGTGAAATATGTTGTGGCTCTCGTACAAGTGCGAAATAAGGATACACATTAATCAACAATGGAGAGCCTATACTGTATAAAAAACTCGTAAGACTGTTCATAATCGTTGCTACTTCGGGAGCAAATTGTCCTGATGAAGGAGGGTATGAATTTCCAAGAACATTCATTCCAACTGCTGTTGTAACATGAATGTAATCTATACCACTCTTCAATACTGAATTATGGAGATAACAAATTGCTTCTTGCACCTGTGACTGAACCAGACCAGGAATTGCTTCGTTTCCAACACAAATATACCGAAACCTGACGCCTTTCTTAACGTACGTCATTACGTGATCCTGAAACCATTTATCAGCAGCTTCTTGGCTCGAAGCTACATAAGCAATTGCCTCGTTCGGTACACCAATTGTTACTACCAAGCTTGTTCCAGCCAGTGCTTCCAAGATTTCAAGATTGGCATCATATACTCGGATTAATGAGATTGAACTTTTCATTTCTTTGGTAAGGAAATTAATTACTTGGTTTGGACTCGGCAAACTGTTTCCATTTCTCCCATAGACTATACCAGTGTCCCCACCTGCAAATTTCCAACGTTACTGGCGTATTCAGATGACATAATCGAAAGAGAAAGAGAAGACTAATTACTCACTGTAAACCAGGGGAATCCCAAATGACACCATTGCTAGGATGGCGAACAATATTGCTAACCTGGAACTCATTTCTCTTCCTTCTAACAGAGATTTTTTCTGGTTTTACAGTGCGAATGAGGTATCTATTAGACTAACCAGTCTTGCCCAGCTTCAATTTAAGGACCCAGAGGAGAAATGAAAAATATTGACGTTAGAGTTTCCTGGTATAATTATGTCTTGTATCCACATAATGTCTTCCAACTTTCAAAGAAACATAGTTTTCTTGCCACGTGGTCTCAAAGGTTTGAATAACAAAGTCTCTTTCTGTAATCATTAAATTCAGAGTTATCTTAAACGCCTGTCCTGGACCCATTAATGAATTTCTGGGCAGATTTGAATTTACTAACACAGAAATGCAACTTTTCGTATGAAGAACAGAATAAGGATTTCGAGCTGGAAGCTGAAAGAAATAAAACGCCTGAAGTGACATTTATCAGAAAAACGTTTCTAGATTCTGATGCGTCAAAGCTGACTGTATCAGCCAAACTTGGTATTCTAACTTTCTGATAAAAATAAACTATTCTTGAACTTCACTGGCCCAACTTAGTCATTAAGTATAGTTAAAGTGAATGTAACGTTAGCAGATATTCACCAGAAACTGTTACAATGTATTGGTCGATAGTCGCTATGGCTGATTAATAAAACTCAGTACACATATTTACCGAAAATTTAGATTTATATTTGGAAACCTCAGCTTAATTTAAGCAATATGCTATTTTTTGACTGGTGCAAATTTAGAAAGGTGGTGAGGTGTGGTTACTTTCTTAAATGTGATTGAAAACTTGGGTTGTTCATAAGAACAGTGTTTGAATTACTTAGAATTTTCCTGCTGCAACTCAAATCGCCTCAGCCTACCTGTAAGATTCTTTTTCCTTTTGATTAACTTTATTTTCCAATATGTAGAAATCCTTCCCTTGTGGTTGAATGTCTATATATTGTTTACAAAATGAGTTAAATCTGAATATTCATCTTGTTTTTCAGTGTATGGAGAATAATGCTGAAACTTAAAGCATCAGATTGGTAAATTTACAAGCTGTAGAGGTATTTTAAGGGACGCAACTCATCACTCGTCATCTTCTTTAGTTCATTCTCTACACGTTTAAAAGAACAAGCAAGTAATTATTCTTGCTCTCAATGCAAGATTCGATTATAATAGTCATACATATCCAAGAGTGGCTATGTTCATTCCCTGCTTAGACTGGAATTTTCAACAGATTCTAAAATGGTAGAACTAAGCAAAAGTAATCTACTTTTTTGATAAAATTATAGCACAATTGTCAAGGAAGTAACACAATAAATAGAGTCAAAGGTCTTATTAAACAGCTGTGAACAGTGGAGTCATAAAAAACAAAGAAGTAAAGCTGCATCCATGGGGATTCCATTGTTAGTTCTGGCTTTTACCCTGAAGTGGTGTTTAGTTTCTTGCTTATATCACCCCCTAGACCCTCTCAATCCCAGTGAAATCAACCAAACTAGTCAGATTATTCAAAATTCCAAACTTGGTAGTCTTCCTAATCTGACATTTCACTATGTTGATCTAGAAGAACCTGAAAAAGATGATGTCCTCAATTGGCTATCTTCCTCCAACCAAAACAACACCACCAACCTGCCTCGCCACGCCACCGTTGTAGTTAGGGCTGGAGGTGAGACTCATGAGCTCATTGTGGATTTGGCAAACAATTCCATCGTATCAGAGAATATTTACACAGGACATGGTTATCCTCCTTTTACATTTATTGAGTTTTTCAGAGCTAGCAAACTCCCTTTGACGTATCCAAAGTTCCTGGAATCTGTTGAGAAAAGAGGATTAAATGTTTCTGAAGTTTCTTGTTATCCGCTCACCGTGGGCTGGTACGGGGAGAATGTTACCCGGCGGGCACTTAAAGTGGTCTGTTTCTACCGCGGCGGAACGGTAAATGTCTTCGCAAGGCCAATAGAGGGAATTACCATATTAGTTGATGTTGATTCTATGCAGATTACAGCATACACTGACAGATTTAAAGCCCCTTTACCCAAAGCTGAAGGAACTGATTTCCGATCAACTGGACCGTCGGCTTCAATCAATTACAACATATCCGACAAGGGTTTCAGCATCAATGGCAACAGAGTCAAATGGTCTAATTGGGATTTTCATGTAGCATTCCATGCTCGTGCTGGACTCGTTATATCCACAGCCTCAATTTATGACGCAAAACAGAAAAAATTCCGTCAGGTTCTTTACAGAGGCCACATATCAGAAACATTTGTCCCATACATGGATCCAACAAGTGAATGGTATTTCAGGACGTATTTGGACATCGGAGAATTCGGGTTCGGCCGAGCTGCTACGACATTGCAGCCATTGTTGGACTGCCCTGCTAATGCTGTCTACTTAGACGGATATGCAGCAGGACCAGACGGGCAAGCTGTGAAGACGCCTCAGGTCATATGCATTTTTGAAAAATATAGTGGTGGTGTAGCAATGAGACATACAGAAATAAATATTCCAAGACGAGTGGTAAGAATTTGCAGGAATACTTAACCTGATTAGAAATGGTGAGGACTTTCACAGATTCTAACTTCAATTTTTGCAGGTAACTAGCGTAGAGCCTGAAATCAGTTTAGTGGCTCGGATGGTTGCTAATGTTGGAAACTATGACTATATACTCGATTGGGAATTTAAGAAAACTGGTTCAATAAAAATTGGAGTAAGTTATTTTGGGTCTCAATTGATTTTTTTTTAAATATGGGATTAAAATTTAATTTTTATTTTTGCAATATTAACTAATGTTATAAAACCGGATTGATCCGTTATCACCGATCCAATTCTGATAACACGAATGTTACCTATCAGGTGGAGCTGACAGGAATAGTACAGATGAAGGCCACACCCTACACAAATACTCAACAATTTACGGAACAAGTTTACGGCACGTTAGTTATAGATAACGCTGTTGCTATTAACCATGACCATTTCCTTACATACTACCTAGATCTTGACGTTGACGGTAACGGCAACTCATTGGTCAAAGCCAAATTACAATCAGAAACAGTGCCACGTCATAATGCCCCGTCGCCTCGGAAAAGTTATTGGACCGTCGTTAAAGAAACGGCCAAAACTGAGGCAGATGCGAGAATTCAGCTCGGCTTAAACCCGACTGAGCTGTTGTTAGTCAATCCAAATAAAAAGACTAGGCTCGGAAATCATGTAAGTTATCGGCTGAATCCTGGACAACCGGTTACTTCTCTCTTAGCTGATGATGATTACCCACAAATTAGAGCTTCGTATACGAAATATCAAGTATGGGTGACAGCTTATAAAAAGTCAGAGAGGTGGGCTTCTGGCTTCTATGCTGACCAAGGTCGCGGGGAAGACGGCTTGGCTATGTGGAGCCAAAGGTAATTTATCTCTTACTAAAAAAATTTATATAAAATGTGGATAATGTTTGAATTAATGTTAAAAAAATCAGACTAAACTGACCGGTCGAACTAATGTATTAGTTACAGGTCCGGTTCGATTTTATGATTCAGATTAGTCTGCAATTGAACCAGTAGTAAACTGGTGAAAAATCGGTACACCGGATCGATTTTCAGCATTGAATTTCTTTTAAAATAATTTTAAATTTAATATACTTATTATTATTTATATTATTTTTAAATTACATCAGTTCGACCAATAAACCACACATTCAGGTCATTTTTTATTCGATTACCGGTCCAATTTTAATAACATTAGTTACGATTGTTTATATGCAGGAATGGAAGCATTGAGAATAAGGACATAGTGTTATGGTACACAGTAGGGTTCCACCACGTTCCTTGCCAAGAAGATTTTCCAGTGATGTCCACAGTTCATGGTGGATTCGAGCTTCAACCTATCAATTTCTTCGAAAGCAACCCATTGCTGGACAATTGAGTCATGTGGTCCGGCTGCCACACACCAAAAATGTTCTTGCCAAGAAAATTTGCACAAATTTAACGTGTATACGAATAAGTCGTTAATATATTGGGATAAGATTCAGTTTCGAGCTCAAAGTTTTGTTAAAAATGTAACATTTTGTTCAATTTTTTTTTTTAATTTGATGTTCAATATCTGCATTAGAGCTCAATTTAACAAATTATAGACACAAAAAGAAAAGGCTCATAGTGTTTTTTTTTTTAATAAAACAAACGAAACTTTAATTACTCAAATCAGCTGCTTTACATCGTAGGGAAGTACATCCCTAAACATAGCGATCCAAATAAGAATTTGCTGCTCAAGTCAGTTCATGAAATACGTCAAGAAACGATAATATAAAAAAAAAATAAAAAAGACGGTACTTCAGAAAAAGATACCACAAGGGGATTTATTAAAAAGTTTTTGTGCTCGAACTAGTATTTAGTAGTACAGTTAGCTAAATAGGAGTCTGAAACTCTTGCTTTAAGCACAGCATTCTTCTCAAAGAAATTGGTGGGTTTAAGTTCAAATCCTCCTCGAACTGTAGGCATTACAGGAAAATCTTCTTGGCAAGGTACATGATGAATGCCCAATATGTACCACATTACTATGTCCTTGTTCTCAATTTCTCTATTCCTGCTCAATCATCCCACAACACATTTAATCAGCGACGAAATCAGAAATAAACGAGTTACGGCAATAGAATGGTGTTACAGAAAAATACACGCTGAAAGAAAAATGATTGATAACTAAAAGAGTAGACACGACGCGACCGACTAGAAGTATATACCTGCGACTCCAAATTGCTAGAGTATCATCACCTCTGCTCTGATCAACGTACAGACCAGAAGCCCATCTTTCATTCTTACTGTATGGTGTGATCCATACATTATATTTAGTGAATGCCCCTCGAATTTGTGGATAATCATCATCTGATAGCAGAGAAGTTGCAGTTGATCCTGGAACTAGACGATAACCAACATTATTGCCAACTTTAGTTTTCTTGTTCGGATTCACCACAACCATTTCTAATGGTTTTGATCCCAACTTAATTTTTCCTTCCGACTCAGTTCTCGCTGTTTCCTTTTCAGTCGTCCAATAACTCTTCCTTGGTGTGGTATTGTTCATCACTCTTTTCGTCACCAAGTTAGTCTTCACAAATGAATTTTCCTCGCCATCGATGTCAAGATCAAGATGGTAAGTGAAGAAGTGATCATGGTGAATACCAATAGTGTTTTCAGCTACTAATGTTCCATAGAGATCCTCTTCTTTACCAGATTTGAGCGAGGATACCTTGGAGCCTTTTACTCCTAGCATTCCAGTTAAGCTAACCTGCAAAGTTCATATATTCATCAATCTGAGAACGACGCCGTTTGATTATTAGCGATTACGAATATTACCCCACATTTGATGCTTCCACTTGGGGTGAATTCCCAGTCATGGATGTAATCATAGTTGCTAATAGTCGTTGCCATCCTGACCACAAGAGTCACGTCTGGTTTGGCCTCTCTTATCTGCAATAGTTATTGAAATGGAAGAAAGAAAGCATCAGTCCAATTTTTTTTATAGAACTTCCTTCTATTCTATCAACTCAGCAGAACTCGGATTTATAAGACACTTCTCTAAAGACAACCAAGTTAAATTGACGCCTCAGATTTATAAAATTATCATAATTCATCATAATATTTCTCATATTGTAATAATTTTTACTAATAATAATATTTATGATTATAATAATAAATAAATAATAAGAAATATAGTAATAATAACAGTCATATTAAAAATAATTGCAATTTTCCGAAGAAACTTACATCTTCTCCTGGAATTTCATTCTCTATGTCGCCACATGATATCTCCACCATATCTTTCAAATATACAAATTACATTTGATGCTTCAACAGTGCTGCCATCTTGACCGGCATAGTATCCATTCATAAACTTGGCGTTGGGTGGGCAATCCTTCATAGTCTGTAGAGACCCCGCATTATAACCCAATCCATACTCTCCAGCGTCGAAGAATGTTTTATAGTACCAATCTTCGGTTGGATCTTGGTAGGGCACAAATAACTCCGATGTGTATCCTCTGTACAACACTCGACGACGTGTTTGTCTTTCTGTATCATAAATTGATGCCAGAGATATAACTATGCCTGCTCGAACGTCGAATGAAACATGGAAAACCCAATTGGCCCATCTGTGTAAATTGTTCATAGTTCAGAACGATGTAGATTTTAAAGCTGAAGTTTTTAGAGGACAAAATTAGGTTAAATTAACTCACCTGACTGTGTGGCCATCAATGTTGAAACCAGGCTCTTTCGACTGACATAAACCTAGACCATTCAAATATGGTCCGAACGGTCCCTTTTGTCTTGAAGCTGTGTATTCAGTTCCTTCAGCCTTTGGAACTGGAACATTAATCTTGTCACTGTACCCTACGACCTTCATTTCATCGAGATCAACTAGGATAGTTGATCCTTCCAGTGGCCTCATCCAAATATTCGTAGTTCCATTTTTATAAAAACACAAGACCTTTATTACCCTTAGAGTTGCCTTCACTTCTCCGAACCAAGCAACGCCGTAAGAGGAACATAGAACCTCCGAAATATTAAGCCCTCTAGCACGAACGGAGTCGATAAATGGACCGTATTTTAGTGACAACTCAACTGCTTCTCCCTGCTCATCTGAACAAAGCGTAGGGTATCTGAATCCTTCTGCATAAACAATGCCGGATACTACGGAACGTTTGGATAAGTCGATTACTAGCTCATGAGTTTGTTTCTTGAATCTAGCAATAACAAAGGCTCGACGAGGTGGGGATTCTGTAGTGGTGTTAGAAAGCCAAGATAGAACATGTGGCTTGTCTGGTTCATCCAAGGCTACGTAATGGAACGTAAGGTTTTGGTGATTTGAGGAATGAAATGAGTTTTTGGTTATGATTTGAACCAATTTGAGTTCTTCTGGTGTTAAAGGGTCAAGTGGGTGATGGTTGTAGCAATAGGTTGGAAGATGAAAGAAGACTGAGAGGAGAAAAAAGAAGAGCATTTTGCCCTCTGAAGCCATGCATACGTAGGTAGGTGAGATCCAATTACTCGTTCCTTCAATTGTTCTTAAATATTGAATGCCATCACGAAGAGAATTCTCAAAGGATTAATCATCGCAATACACATGTAAATTCAGGTTAATGTTCGTGTCAATTCATATTGAATTTTCTACAAGTCATAAACGGATCAACTTATTTACGATCCAAACATATTTATACTCTATTCAAATTCACTCCGTTTAATTTTGTGTATGGTCGGGTCGAATTATCTCGTCAAATATTTTTCAGGTTAGTTAAAATTTCTAGAGATTTCATGAGGTATTTTTTAAATGTTAAACTTCTATTTTTTTATATTTCAATATAAAAAGATTTTTTATTTTTTATTTCAATTTATATAAAAATAAATACTATTATTCAGATTTTAAATAAATATGAATATAATATATAGAATTAAACTAAAAATAATATGAATTATGTTTTATTTATAACTTTTTTTAAACAAATTAAATGTAGTCATTTAACAAAAATTTTTATACATTTATTATATATTTATTCTATATTTTCTAATTTACATTCTAAAATATTTGAAATATTATATTCTTTATTAATAATTTTTTAATAAATCAATTGTGTTATATTTGGATCGATTCAAATTTACCTGTTTAACTAAATTTTTGACAGGACATGAACTTTTCAATCCGTTTACGATTTAAACATATTTATACTTTACTCAAACTCACATTACTTCGTGCTGTATTTTGTCGGATTGGCAGGTCATGTTAGTTTTTTCAGGTCAATATCAAAACATTTAAAACCTATATGTATTATAACATAATTGTTCTTTGTAAAAGTTGCTAATTTTAAGGGGTTATGTTGCCAAAGGAAAAAAAATATATTTATTTTCACAAATAAAAAATATTTTTTAGAAAAAAAAAAGAAAATTAAAGCAAATTCTTCTACTAAAAAATTTAGCCATCGTTAAATTCAATAACCTAAGTTGTATATATATACATTTTATTGGGGCCTTCCTTAAATTGACATCATCACATATGTTAAATACACGTATTAAAACAGTTCCTAAAACAAAACTCCAAACATAATTAAATCTAAAAACGTTTTGATCGTGCTTAAATAAATAAAAATCACTAATATTAACTAAATAATTATTTGAAAAAAATATTATTATGTACACATTCGTTAAGAGTTAATTCTGAATTATATATGCGCGAAAAATCAAATTAATCACTCCAAATTGAGATCAAACTGAAACAAATTGTTTTGGGCGGTTTGATTTAAAGGAAATTTGGTTTTTTTCTCAACCCGTTAATTGTCTGTCCGTCCTAAATCCTAATATCAAATTGAGCATATGAGAGAAAACAAAAACATTGGTAGTATTGTGTAACTAAAATTGAATTATGGGGACTTTAATTAGAGGACTCAATGAGTTGTGGGTATTCACTTTTAGATGCAGCAAAAATAAAAGTAGGATTTTTTTAAATTTATTCAGTGAAAATAATGTAATTTTATATAATTTGTAAAATTTAGTAAAATAAGAAGAGTTTTGAATGAGAACGGTCATCAAATTAAAAATGTGAATGTTGTGGGATTAGGACATTGTGGAATTATTTGCTGTTTCTACTTTTAAAGAGAAAAAAAAGTTTAAAGAAAATGTTATTTGAGGTTGTTATCCAAAGAAGAAAATATTAAACGTTATTGAAGAAAACAATTTGAAGTTTCAAAAAAAAAAAAAACAATTTGAAACAAACAAAAAATGATAGATTGAAAATCCGTCGAGCAATATAAAGTTAATGGTCCCGTTTTAGCATAATTAGATGCATGTGTTTGTGCAACTGGACATGACCACAAAAGCGGGAAAACTCTTCCAACCGAATTTTAACGCAGCTGCGTACTCAAGATTCGAACTTGAGGTCTCTAGTTAAGCTAGAACAGCCACACGTCTGTTGATCTACACGCTCGATCGTACCACACTCATTTTCTAACTCGTTAAAAACATGCATAAAAGCTACGCTGCAAAACTCTCTCATCAGTCATCTCTATATCTCCTGGTCCGCTTGAAGAGTTCCAATTTCTAATACGATTTCCTAATTCACTGAATATATACATAGAAGCTACGCTTCCAATGCATTATTTAGGGCGGTTAATTTCTGATGTGATAATATTATTTGTAAATACGCGTTTACGATACGATTATCATAAATTTCACATTAACTAAGTTGTGTTGGTTTTTTCTATATATAATCAAGTGACAAACATATTCTCATAAGATGCATTTTAAAGGTAAGTTAGGTTCAGTTTAATATTATATCTGAACTACTCCTATTCTAATGGTTTGGAACGGTACACGACCTTAAATTATCCAAAACCCTATTTAATTGTCGTAATCAAATATTAATACGAATTCAATTTATATAATTTTTTGGTCACAAATAACAATATTCGATAAAAAGTGGCACGGCACTACATTGCTAAAGTGAATTTTACATCCATTCTTATGAATACCACCGAGGGATGCAACTGGGTAGGAAAAAAATAAATACCCGCGGGTATCCGCCCCGATAAACCCGATCCGAACCCGATATAAATGGGTTTGGGACGGGTACGGGTAGTGAAAAACATACCCGGCACGGGTTCGGGTCGGGTACGGGTTCAGCCCTCTGGGTACCCGCTACCCGAACCCGCTTAT
>CANYCX011956552.1:0-11771 GCA_948193385.1 Breynia disticha f. nivosa | reverse complement strand
TTCAATTTATGTTTTGTTAGTTTTGTTATTGTTATATTGATTGAATTAAGATGACCCCTTAATTTAATTATTATGATGATAATAAGTCGCTAGTTAAGAATTGTTGATGTCCATAATTTCTTGGCAGTTTGGTAGTGGTTTAATGTGGTATCAATGAAGTGTTGTTCTATTGTTAATGAATCTGAATAATCTAACTTGAATGAATCTAAGCATCTAGAATTTGTTATTTAGGAATTGTGTTTCTATAACTTTTAATGCAACATTGAGTTAAATTCTATCAAGGTGTCTCAGAGATTGCTCTTAGGTTAGAAAAATATGCTGATTACAATGTCTTGGGAATATCGAATAATTAAATGGAAATTAGATGCTTGAGTATTTGTCAGTGCCTATAAATTTTCCTATTCATATGCAATAATATCTATTTTTAGAGTTGATGTTAACAAAATAATATCTTGAATAGACCTTTTTATTACTAAATTTTTGTTTTATTTAATTGTCGTCTTTGATTGTAATATTGCTTTATTGAGTTTTAGTGATTTTATTTTGCTTACAAACAAATTTGTGATATAAAAATAACTTTTCGTCATTTTTGTTTATATGTTTTAACTTTCAAATAATCAATTTATAGTTCTCTGTAGATTCGACGTCACTTCCACTATACTCAATAAGTTCTCAATTTGGCTAATTTATATTTATTAGTCTCAAACTATCAAATTCAGGAGTTGTTATGGAACAGTGTCAAAATAATTTTTGATTATTATTTGTTGTTTATTTGTTTATTTTCTTTTATTGTTTCTTATATTTTGTGTTTTGTGTTGAGCCTGCAGTAACTGTTGAATGTCATCCCCATGATGTCTTAAATTTTTTTGTTGTTTCTAGTTTTACGTTTTGTTTTCATTTTATTTTGTTTATTTTTGTTCTATTTTAATTATTTCACCTAGATTTCACCTTTTTGTTTTATTTGTTTGTGTATGTCTTGTTCTACCTCAGCAAGAGACCTAGAATTCAATCCTGAAATTAAAAAAATTGAAAAATTTTTATAAAAGCAAACCAAACAAATGAAGAAACAGACCGTTTGGCAAATTTCAGATTGAAACATACTCGATTTAGGCAAAGAGCTGATAAAAACTTGCTAGGAGACATAATGAATGATAACCTTCATTAAAGAGTTGTAGTGTCAACACGTCAAGAACATGTTGAGCCTACACTACGAGAATTAGCTCAACCATCCATGAATTAACAACATTTATGGATCTAGTATCCACCTTTATAGGTTAGTTTTGAGCTTAGATATAGTCTTATACAATAATTATCAAAGTTTCATGGTTTGACAGATGAAGATTCTCATAAGCACTTAAAGAAATTCTATATAGTCTTTCAAAGTTGTAGACCACAAGAAGTTGATGAAGAATAGGTCAAATTGAGAGCTTTTTCATTCTCTTTGAAAGATACAGCACAAGATTGATTATATTATCTACCTCCAGGATCGATCAATACATGAACAGATATTGCGTGCATATGTCTTAATAAATATTTTCTTACATCATAGACTACAAACTATAAAAGATAAGTTTTTGGTATTAAGCAGAATGAACAGGAACATTTCTGAGTATTGGGAAATATTTAAAAAAATTTGTGCTAGATGTCCACACCAAAGAATCTCTGAGTAGTTATTGATTCAATAATTTTTTGAGAGATTGTTACCGGGAGATAGAGATATGCTAGATGTTGTTAATAGAGGTGCACCATTAATAAAACTGCATGGGAAGCTAGACACTTAATCAACATCATGACAAAAAATTCTCATCAATATGGGCCATCGATTTCCATACATTTTAACATAGACATGATGGTAATATAAGACGTGCTAATGAGGTAAGTGCATAACCTAAAGTTAATAGACTTAATGAAATAATATCTTGAACTAAGATTGTTTTTGTTTGTTGCATTAGTGAAACTCTTCACAAAGGTAGTCCACACTAAATAAATTCCATTTGCTGGATAGTATCTTCGACGTTATTGATTGTCATTGATGAAGTATGTGAGCTGTAGAGCTTCTCCTCATAGAACATCGTTAAAAAGGGATGATTGATTAAGCACGTGATGTTGCTATTTGAGCCTGATACTCCAAAAAGGCATGTGATCATATTCATAAATTCACAATTTTTATAACTTCCAACATCATGGTTGTTACTTTTTATTGCCTCTCGTGAATTGTCCTCTTCAAGCAGTTGGGCAATTTCTCCAATGCTTATAGATGCAACTGATCCTCCCAAACATTCTAGGAAATTCGTACAATTATAGATGCATCGAACGCAACCATTTTTTTCAATTCGACACCTTGCTCATTGCAGTTACTGTAAGAAGTGAGAATTACAAGAAAAATTCAAGAACCCTCCTCACAATTGAACGTTGCACAAAACTTCCGTCAGAAAAGGAAGCGTTAAAGGAAGAAGACTCGCTAGAAGAATAATTCATGAGTGTACTTGAATGAGATATTCATTGTTTAAGTGTTGGTGCGATTAGAAAAAATGGTTTATACCACTATTTATAGAGAGAATCAATCAAAGTGGCAAAAAAAGAGCCTAACAATGATATTATCATTGGCGTAATCTTGGTCGTTGATCACTTTAGATCAACTATCAAGATTATTCAATTTACAAGGTTGTTGCATTATAAGTTTAAGTTAATGATAAGGTTTCAATTTTATAAGGTTGAAATTTGCACTACAAGATTATGTGAATTTAGCATTTAAAATTTAACATTCAAGTAAATTTGGACGCTAAATTCACGCATTTAGTGTCGTAGATGCTAAATGTTTAGCGGGATGATGAACAAGGTGGCATGAATTTTTAGCTGGGTCATTTAGCGTCCACATAGACTTTAAAATTAGCGTGCACGTTGATGCAAAAAATTTAGAGCCCACGTGGAGGCTAATTTAGTGTCCACGTGGACACTAATTTTGTGTCTCATAATAGACACAAAACTAATTTCATGCTCCATAAGAGACACAAAAATAGTATCCACGTGGACGCTAATTGTTGTAATTAGTGTCCTCATGGGTGCTAATTGTTTTAATTAGAGTAAATGTGGACACTAAAAAATTCACCTCTATATAAGTTTTTTTTCTCCTTCCTCCTCATTTTCACCTCAAATTCACTATAAACTCAGTATATTTTCTAATGCAGGAGAGCATATACCTAACGTAAGATATCTCACTTTACATTACAATTTTTATTATTATAGATGTTGTCTAATTATTTAATTGTTGTTACAGATTAGATAATTTCTAGTAAATCATGACTTATTTTACATACAACTTGTATTTTTCATTATATAGGATTTTAAGTAACGTTTCATAATTAGGGAGTAAATTATAATTTATATGAAGATAATTAATTTAATTAGTAATATTTTAAATTTAATAGCTAATTTAAAATATTTTTTTTATTTTGGGTCGACATTTAGTGTCCTCGTGGACGCTAAACGCTAAATGTTTAGCGTCCACGTGGATGCTAAAATTTTTAGTGTCCAAATTTAAGTTGGACGCTAAATGCATTTAGCACCCAAAATTATGTATTTAACATCTAAAAAGTTGGATACTAAATGCACAAATTTTTGTATTGTTGGTTTTAGTGTGAGAAAAAAAAAATTGACGACTGATGGGAAGGAGAATATTGTAATCTGAGGTTTTTTAAAACAATTGGTATAATCATCAATGAGACTATGACTCTATGTGCCCCCAAAGAATTGACAATTATATCAATTATATATAAGAGGTTGTGATCCCTAGTTGAACACACTTGAAAGAGAATCAACATTTCTTTTCAATGAAGAGATGTTCCTTTTCTTACGTTCTTTTTTACAGCTTATAAAGAAAACTCTTTTTTTTTTATGAAGTAATAATGTGAGGATCAATTAGAAGATCTCTATATCTAAATTCTTATATTTAGAATAATCATGGACATATACACTTTCACTTACAATCTATTATTTTATATTTTGTCAATTTTTGCATAAGTGTGTGATCGCGTTTATGAATTTGACTTAATAGAATCTCAATTCGTACAAACTTACGTTTAAGTAGTGGAATTTGGATTGAGAATTACTGACTACATGTCGCATTTATAATCGGGTTCTACAAATAAGGAACAACCACTTCATATGAGTTTTGGGATTAGTGAAAGTCAAATTTTAATTATTTAAGAATTTGGAGTTTTAGAGTAATGGCTAAGTCACATCAACCTAAAGAGAGAAAATTAAATGAAAAGAAAATGAAGTGTGTATTCATTTGAAATTAACAACATAATAAGGCATAACCATTCATCCAACAACTCAAGTTTAGTTAAAAAAAATTGATTGAATAAAGAAATATAATTTTTTATAAGAATAAATTTAAAATTGTTCCAACAATAGTCCTTAAAAAAGGAAGGTTATGTCGTTTGATTTTATTTTAGTACATTCTTAATTAAGTATAATGGAGAAGCAATAATTAGAGATACATAAGCTAATCCACAAAAAGTTGAGGAAGTCTATAGCAATGTTTTTAGAACCGGATCGAGAATTGAAAAAGAACTGAGTGGTTGGTTTACTGGTTGAACTGATAGTTTACTTATTGAACCAGAAATTTAGAAATAATATAAATAAATAAATAAATATGTATTTATACAAAATTATTTAATTTTCAAAATTATTTATTAATTTTTTCGATATTTTAAAATTGTCTGACTCAGGTTAAACCAGTCAGTTTGTCAATTTTTTCTTGATTTAATTACAGATCGATTTGAAGGATAAAACCAAATCGAACCAGTGGTCAATTCACCAGTTTGACCATACAGTTCATTCTAATTTTTCATAACATTGCGCTAAAGAGCGAGATGCTTTTTTCAAGATAGAAACAATGTGTAACGATGTACATTAATAATGAGAATAAAACTTTGAGTAGGGACGAACGTGGATACCATATAATAGGGTACCTGCAGGTACCCGACCCGTTTATCACTATCCAAATCCTATATAAGCGGATTTAGGACGAGTACGAGTATTAAAATTAATACTCGTCGCGTTTATATAATCCAAGGGTTTGGAAGTATTGAACAAGTCTTAGAGGCTTTTGAAGGGAGTTGAGGTTAGAGTAGAGAGGAAAAGAAGCAATGACAGAGGCTCTAGTAGGGGGAAATGAAGTACATTAATGAGAAAAACATGAAGAAGAGGGTTATGGTTTTAGAGAGTGGGTGTTTGGTGGTAACAAGATTGGAATGTTTGGAGAAAGAAGAGAGGGGAGATAAAAGGAAGGGTCTGAGGAGAAAGTGGGGAGTAGAGAGTGAATTGAGTTTGAGAGATTGCATTTCTTGTTTAGGAGAAAGTTTGTAACTACTGCTTTTACCTCTACTGATCTCTTCACATCACTTGTCAGTTCTCACAACTCCTCAGATTTAACTCTGCTCTTACCCTTCACACTCTGCTTGTTTTGGGTAAATTTTTTTATGATGACTTTTAAGGTTAAGTCTCTTTTTTTATTTTATTAAATTGTATTAATTTTATAAAATTAAAATTGCTTGTTATTAAATAAATAAAAGGCTCATATTTAGTTTTTTTGGATATAATAATCGAAAATACATGTCTCATTGAATTCTCTCTTTTAGGGGACACATTGTAAAAATTGCCTTGTTTTGAGTTTGATATGTGTTATTAAAGTATGGGTTGATGTAGTATAGTAATGTATGGTATCATTTGAAACATAACGGGTTTGGAAAGACTGTATTGGTTATTAATGTACAATATTTTTTTTTAATTTAATTAATACAAAGAAAATTTTAATAAAATGTTAAACTGACCAAATTGACCTTATAATTATAGTTAATTTAGCTTAATGAAATTAGTTGTAGAGACGCTTGTTTATTTATTCTCACTACAAAATATAAACCTTTTTTTTATGATTGACATCAACCGAATTCTGACAAAAACATATATTTTTTTACATGACTCGTAAGAAAAAGTTTGTCGGTAAAAAATTGTCTATATGCATATTTTTGATAATTTTATCAAAATTTTTTTACGAAATTTAATTAGATTGTATGTCATTTCATGAGTTATTAATATTTTTTGTGAACCCCAAATTTACAAATCTTGTTTTTGAATAAATTATAATTTTGACAACCATTTTTTCTAAACAGATAAGCATGAGAGAGAAGAAAGTGAAAGCATGGTTTACAAATCATTTAAATAAGACCAATGTTAGTCATACACAAAATAAATCTCAAAATGCGGAAGCAATGGAAAACATTTAACATGTTATGTTTGAAAATCTCATCTATACTACAATTGTATAGACATACAACACAAACATAACCTAAACACTCAATTCATTTGTTCCTACATTGAAATGCTCTTGTCCTCTGACAAGTAGGGTTTCCTCTGTCTCTTTGACAACCGTCTCTTAGTTTATTCGATCACTCCTTTATACTCTTTGTTTGTTCGATCCTACTTACTACAACCAACCAAAAGTGATTTATTGTCTATAGCAACATTATTCTCACGACCTTGGAACCTAACATATGGCTTCATCCTCTCGGGAGAACATGACTAGCGTGGAGGACATCACAGATCAATATGCCAATATAGTCTTAGGGGAAGATGAGGCTGAGGTAGGGCTTGAGCTGCGTTCAGACGCAGTACGTACGCAACATTTGGATCTTCGTTGGGCTCTCTTAGGACGCTTTCTTACTGAAAGGGATATTAAACTGGAATTCATGAGCCCCACTCTAGCGTCGATTTGGAAGCCTAGAATAGGTGTAAGTATCTCAGAACCTTATCCAACAAAATTCCTCTTCCAATTCCAACATGAAGTAGACATTCGTCGGGTAATGGAAGGGGGACCATGGAGTTTTGACAATCATGTTCTGGTATTTCAGCGGCTCTAAGCATATAACGACCCACAGAAGGTGATTCCATATGAGTTGCCTATTTGGATCCAAATCCACCATGTTCCAGTGGGTCTGATGGCAGAACGAGTGCTAAAGATCATTGCTAATCGGCTGGGCAGATTCCTAGAAATTGACCCTAACAATTTCTCTGGGGCTTGGCGGAGTTATCTCAGGGTGCGAATTGCATTGGACGTCAGAAGGAGGCTATTAGGTAAGCTCAATATTAAGGTCGAGAAGGAAGGGTCATGCATTGAGATGGTGCTCCAATATTAGCGTCTTCCGACATATTGTTACTCCTGTACAATGTTAAGACATGGGGAACGAGAGTGCCATCGTAGATTTGAGTTTGACAATGGAATCGCACCTCGGCTTATGGGCCCATAATTACGGGCACAATCGCGCAGATTGCAGCAGTTAAGCAGTGGTAACAAGTGGCTGCTAGGTCCACTGTTAACGTTGCCAACGGACGGAATGGAAAAAGAAAAAGATCTGGAAGCGAGATTCACGCCAACCAATGCGGACAACCCCTTAAAATCAGTAGATAATGTTCACCAACGGGATCTCGAAAAATCAGGAACCGAGAGCCAGGGAGAATCGGTTATGGAAGTAGATATACATAAGACTTTAGCTGTTACCTTACGTGAGGGTTCAAACAAAGAAACAAGCCGGTTTGTAGCAACTAATGCTGATTATAATGGGCTCATCATAGTGGACACCAAAGGTAAAAGATTAAAACCAGAAATGGAAGAGTGCAACCCAAATCACTTTCCAAAAAATTTATTAGTGGCAGGACCTGCGGGACAGGCCCGTTGAGAATTATGAGTTGTCTATTTTGGAATTGTCGTGGGATGGAAAACCCACGTGCAATTTGTATGCTAACGGATTTAATTCGTGATAAAAGCCCGAATTCTTCTTCATATCGGAGACGTTTTCCAAGTTAGGAGATATGGAAGGAATACAGAAGAAGATAAATTTTGAAGGGATATTCATGGTTGATGGCACTGGTCACAAGGGCGGATTGGCATTGTTATGGAAGAGGGAGGGAGTACTTTCAATTTAAGGTCATTCAGCAAATTTTATTGATGCAGAGATACGGTTAAAGGGAGAAGCTCCATATCGCATGACGGGATTTTATGGTATAGCGGATCGATCAAGACGTAAAGAGTCCTGGAATATTTTAAGGCATTTAGCGGTAGCAAACTCACTTCCGTGGGTGATAGGCAGAAATTTTAATGACCTTATAAACCCACACGAGAAAAGAGGTAAAATATCACATCCGGTGAATCTCTTGGAAGGGTTTCAACAAGCTATTTCAGGCTGTCGACTAAAGGATTTAGGCTTCCAAGGCTCTCCTTTCACGTGGGAACGAGGTAGAGGCAGTGATCATTGGGTGGAGGAACGTTTGGATCAGGTCTTCGCTTCATCAACATGGCTCGAACGGTTGAGCCCTTCTCGAGTTTGGCACATATCTCACACTACTTCGGATCACCTACCATTATGGTTGGAACTACTCCACTATAAGCCACGCCAACTAATTCAAAAATTTAAGTTTGAGTATGCATGGTTGAGGGATCCATCATACAAACATTTTCTAACAAGGAGTTGGCAGAATTCCAGAGGATTACTACTGGTGGACAGGTTGAGAAGTTTTGGGGAAGAATTAAATGCATGGGGACGTAAAGCAGTGCTTAGCTTACGGAGGGATATCGCCAAGTTGAAAATAGCAATATCAAAACTTAGGGGAAGAAGGAATAGACGAAGTGTGGACGAACTAAGTAAGTTGGAGGAGGATTTACATACTCTACTACAGAAGGAAAAAGATTACTGGAAACAACAGGCCAAGCAATTCTGGCTACAGACTGGGGATTGAAACACCAGTGCATTCCATAAGGCGGCTTCAGGACGACGACGACGTAATCAAATTAATCAGTTAGAGGATGAAGATGGAGTATGGCATGATCAAACCAACGGCATCCAAGATATCATTATTTCTTATTTCAACAATCTCTATCGCAGCAATGGGGGGATTACACACCAGTTATTGACTGTGTGAGGAAACAAGTTAGCGAGGAACACAAGCAGTCCCTGCAACGTCCATATTCGACCGCTGAGGTAAAGTATACGTTATTTGAAATGCACCCTGACAAGGCACCATGGGAGGACGGTCTGAACCCGGAATTTTTTCAACAGAGCTGGGAAGTTGTAGGAACAGACGTTTCTACAGTTGTGATTCAGTGGCTACACAAAGCCAGGATGCCTCAGGTATGTAATCACACTAATGTGGTATTATTGGCTAAAAAGAAGAACCCAATGTGTATGGGGGATTTGCGGCCTATAGCACTATGTAACGTGATTTACAAAATTGCCTCTAAAGTGTTGGCAAATAGACTACGAGAGGTGCTTCCAGAGACTATATCAGAAACTCAAAGTGCATTTATTAAAGGACGATATATCACGAACAATGTCATTATAGCCAACAAAATCCTCCATTACATGAAGCACAAAAGACAAGGCAAAGAAGGGATTGCAGCACTCAAGATTGATATTTCCAAGGCTTACGACAAATTGGAATGGGGGTTCTTGCAAGCAATGCTAAGGGCGTTGGGTTTTGAGGAATCGTGGATCAGCCTTATGTTAATGTGTGTTAGTTCGGTCAAATATCAGATCAGGTTCAATGACGAGATACTAGGACCGATCATCCCGGGCAGAGGACTCAGGCAAGGAGACCCAATCTCCCATTACCTCTTTATAATCTATGTTGAAGGTTTATCTGAAATGCTAAGGAGAAAAGTGGAGACAGGAGCACTCCATGGATGCAAGATCACACAACGTGCACCCGTATTAACTCATTTACTCTTTTCTGACGATTCTTTTCTATTTTTTAAGGCGAACGTGGAGGAAGCTCAAGTGATGCAAGGAGTGTTGCAGACATACAAAGAAGCCTCAGGTCAATCAATCAATGTGCTCAAGTCGGCTCTCTACTTCAGCCGTAATACATCTGAGATCAATCAACAAGGAGTTTGTACTACTCTCAATATTCAAGAAGAGGAAACACAATTCAACTATCTGGGAGTTCCCCTGGGAATAGGAGGCCAGAAACACGCAGCCTTTGACTTTTTATGAGATAGAGTGCGGAGGAAAATTGATACATGGAGGGAGCAAAAACTATCAAGGGCCGGAAAGGAGATCTTGCTTAAAACAGCGGCACAATCAGTTCCTAACTACTTGATGGGCCTCTATAAACTTCTTAAAAGTACTTGCGATGGGATAGAAAAACTTATGAATTCCTACTTGTGGACTGATTCACAGGAAGGTGGAGGAATTAAGTGGATGCGCTGCCAACGACTTTGCTGCCAGAAGAAACACGAAGGCTTGGGGTTCAGAAATTTAGAGGATTTTAATTCAACACTGCTGGGAAAACAAGGATGGCGTATCCTCACTCAACCCCAATGCTTAATGGCCATGTTATTAAAAGCAAAGTATTTTTCTAATGAGGAGTTTTTGTCATAAACACATAAATGGGTATGATCAGTAGCGCCGGATGAGGCAGATGAGAAGATGGTGACTGATTTAATGGTTGATGGACTGAAAGCTTGGGCCTGGGCAAAACTCACGGAATTGCTGGACCACGAGGATGTTGCTCTCATCATGCAAATTCCTTTGAGCATCAGAAGCACTAGTGACGAATGGGGCTGGTTAGCGAAGAAAACTGGAAATTATTATGTCAGAAGTGCCTATGGATTAATTCGTCAAAATCCGCAGCCCTCTGATTAGGAACTACGTGTGCTCGCATAGGAGATTGAAAACACCTCCAAAAATTTTAAACTTTCTATGGAGAGCAGCGCTGGACATTGTTCCTACTAAATCTCGTCTTCACTCCCGTTATGTGCCAATCAAGGATAATTCCTGCCCAATGTGTAAGGAAGATGTCGAAACTCCCTTCCATCTACTAGTTAAGTGTGAGTTTGCGGCATTAGTGTGGAGGTCTTTGGGTTTGGGCCATTTCATTGGAGGATCGTCGTCACTATTGGAATGGCTACATCTTGGCTTCCAGTGTATCAGACCAGACGATTGGAACAAACTTACAGTGGTCATATAGAGCATTTGGAGAGCTCGAAATGATATAGTATGACGTCATAAACCACAACTGTCCAGTGAGGTTACTAGGCATGGTCTAGCTGAGTTGACTGCTTTGTGAAGCTCATTTGCAAATTCCTTTTTAACCTGATAAACAATAATCTTTTCATAATAATAATAAATCGGAGTAGAACTAGAGGAGACAGAAAATGAAATAACTATTTCATAAATACACCGGCCCAAAACATTCGTAACATAAAATATTTTACAGCAGAACGGATACAAGTTTGAAAATATTTCAAACTCAAAATAAGAACATTTACAAAATATGTACAATGTCAAAAATGAAAGCGCACAAAACAGATGAATGGAGCTCGACCTCTAACAACAGCTATCTGGCGTAAAGATCATTGCAGCTCTGATCCAGTGGCAGCTATCTGCGTTCTACGCATCATTTAGACACATAAACAAAGGTGAGTATATTTTACAATAATCAGTAAGCTTCTTACGCTATAATTGTTTCGTAAAGGTTAAATGAGCCTAGGGACAATCAATATCCCAACTTGAGATATGATTCTCCTCTAACCTAATCAACAACTCAATCATTTCAAAACATTATCTTATAATCAGAACATTCACATCTTGAATTCAATCTCAAATCATCAAAAATGAAATCTCAATACATTCATCAATTTAATCTCAAACAAACCATCATAGACACAAGCTTATTATCAATGATCATAAGAATCAAGTAACTAGAATACGAAT